>PVJH01020922.1:0-39750 GCA_004026705.1 Nesogale talazaci
GGAAACATCACACAAGGTATCTGTCGCTTGAAGAAATCTTACACACACACACACACACACACACACACACACACGATGAGTTAAAAAAAATCAGGTACAAACTTGAAAAGCACAAAACAAATACTCACCTGACATAAATATAAAACCGATGGGCAACTGTCTCAAAAACAGAAGCAACTGAACCATTGAAGAGAGGATTCTTCTAGCATGTACCATCTTTTCTTGCTTCTCCCTCCCCAAACCAAACTCACTCCCAACTCCTAGCCACCTTATAGGACAGGACAGAACTGCCCTGATGGGTGACGGAAGCCTAGAACTCTTGACTTTGGGGAGCAGAGAACCTCCTCTTTCTCCCACAAAGCAGCTGGTGGTTTCGAAATGCCGAGTTTAAGATTCGCAGCCCAATACGTAACCAGTGCGTCACCAGGGCTCCTTATTTTTTACTCTCCCTTTGGCCCCCCAAATGATCACAGCATTCTACACAGAAGATCAGGGCAGTCTTTACATGAGTACACCACCTTCGTAGCAGGGCAAGTGGACGGGGGATTGACTAAAGGTCAGAAATGCAAAGACAACATGTCTAAAAGGAGTCTTGAGCAAGTTATGTGAGAGGCAAAACACAACCAAAAAAAATGGCTGCACACACCAAATAAATGTGTGGTCTCACCAATGTGCTTAACAATTCGGTAGCAATGGCTCGGGCTGAGTTCAAGCAACAGCCTGTATATGGACACTTTCTGGTGGACACACGGGAAACTCAGGTACCTATGAGGTACTTCTAGATGGGCGGCCTGAGAGTAACAGATAATGTAACAAAAGCACAAAGCTTCATGGAACCCCAGGCATGGTCCCTCTGCTCCCTCAGATTAACCAGACTTGTGTGGATTGGCTCACACATCCCACCACTCTCAGTAAACACATACTAAATCTTCCTTGTTGCTTTTGAGGGGTGAGGTTTTAGGCTTGCCGGGATGACACTGATCAGAAGGTTAGCACCTCCACACTCGTAGAGGCCTTGCTTCTGAAAGAGGTTTTCTGCTCCTATCAAGAGTTACAGCCTGGGAACTGCATGTGGGCAGGTCTACTCTGCCCGATGGTGTCACTGTGAGTCAGAACCAGATCCAGGACAGGGAGCTCAGTGCTGATGTAAGAATCCACTTGCTTGACTATCTAGCTAAGGAAGTTCAACTGTCTGGGTAGGAGGGTAGAGAGCAGATCCCAGGTTCATCCTGCTCAAAGTGAGTAAGTATTCGGTCTCTAGGTAAGGTAGTTTGAATTGGCCAGATTCAAATCTCACTTCCAATTCTTGCTTCCTGTGTAACTTTGGGGAAGTCACATGCTTTCTCTGGGCCTCTGTTTTCTCAACTATACAATGGGAATGATGAGAGTTTAATCCTCATAGGATTCATGGGTGGATCAAATGATCACTAGGTGTCACTGGGCCATGCATGTGAAAGAGAGGAGGCCCTGGATGGATGGATACAGTGGCTGCCACATGGGCTCAAAATAGCAACTGTTGCGAGGACGGCCCAGGATTGGCAAGTGTTCTGTTCTGTAGGAGCCAGAACTGACTGCCAGGCCCCTCCTAACAACAAAATGTTTCAGAATTTGCTGTCACTGACTTGAACACACGGTTCCTACTGTGTTGAAACTGCCAGTGTGTGCTGTGACTTGAGCATTTCACGTGTTGGGTGCTATTATCTGCACCCACTTTACCTACGATAAAGTAGAGCCTGGCTGGTGCACACAGTTCTGTGCTCAGCTAATAGCCAACCAGGTGGTGGCACAAGTCCACCCAGAGAAGGCGCAGAAGAAAGTCTTGGTGACCTACTTGTGAAAGGTTGCAGCCACTGGAGCTCCCATGGACTGGGAAGCACGTGCAGACTCCATTGCCCTGTGTCACAACAGACTCCAGGCTGTGGGTTTGGGGTGTGCGCGTGTTTCTAGTTGTTCTTCATGTGTGTCAGTTATAGCCTCAATACCGTAACACATGGCATCTCTTGAACTCTGTATCCTGGAACCTATTTCAGATGACTTTGCATATATATATATCTCAGAATAATTCAAAAGAAGCAGGGGCATGTACTTCAGGAAACAGAGGAGGCTTTCTACTCCCCCCAAAAGTTAAAGTTTTCAGAAGAACTAGATGGTGTCCAGGAAACACTGCTAATTACTCTGAAAGGGATCACAAAGAGGGTCCTGGGTAAAGTGAAGTAGAAAATGGAACAAATCCCCAAGTCATAAAATAGACTGGGTCTGGGTCTGATGGAGACTTGTAACCCCAACACTCTGGCCCTTTGCAACAATTCCCTCTTGGACCTGTACTCACTGCTCTGACTTATCTTTCAGCCCAAAAGTATACAGACTTGGAAGGCAAGAAGAACATCTGAGACATATACACCCCTTAGGACAATCCACTGCCCCAAATCCAAAGGATAGCATTTGCTTATGGGTCAACACTCCTGAAAACAGGAGGGGACAGGGAAGAAGGATGAACAATAATGGAAAACACAGGGAGGGTGGAAACAGGAAGCCTGCTGGTCCATTTGGGGGACTGCAATCAGTGTATTCATTGATGAACGGAAAACCCAGTTAACTCTGTAAAGTTTTCAATTATAAAAAAAGTTTTTTTTAAAAAAAGTTAGGATTTGGGAAACTCTCGGGGGCAGTTCCACCTTATAAATTGGCATCCTCTTGAGGGCAGTGAGTTTGCTTATATTTTGGAGCTCTGGGTACACCCAGAACACAACTGAATTAAGCGATACATTTTGTTCAACTTCGCATGCTTCCCCCAACCTCTGACGAACCCCCAGCTTTTGTCTCAATACATCTACCTGCCCTAAATATCTCACAGAACTGGGGTAGCTTACTTCTCCCTTTGTCTTCGCCCTATTTCCTTTTGCACACGTTTTCAAGTTCCGCCCGTGCCACCTGCACGCACAAGCATCTCATTTTGTCTTGGGGGGGTGGAATCATGCTCCCCTGTACACACGGACCTGTTCCCTCTCGTGGCGGGTTGTTCCCACCTTTGGACGACGGTAAACAACACTGCAGGGAACGCTGACTGTGTGCATCTGTCTGAGTCTCTTTGGGCAATGATGGTGTGCACACTACCAGCGAGTTGCTGTGCAGCTCAATAGCAGAGTAACGGTTGCCAGATGTCTCGCTAGAGAATTCCCAGCAACTGTTTCTTGGGGATTTTCCTTTTTAAGAATTGGACAGGGCAGGCACCAAGAAAAACAGCCCAATACAGTACGCCTGTCCAAATGGTCCCCCAAAGTCTTTTACTCGTCAAGCTATGGCTAAAGAAGGGAGAAGGAGGCATGTTTTTTTGGTGCAGCTCTGAATTAGCATCATCCAAGGAAATGGATGCAGGTACCCTCAAGATCACAAATCCCAGAAAGATGAGTCATTGCAAAGAGGGCAATAAAGAACAGCTGGCAGCACTCGTATTTTCCTCTTGGTGACTTGGATGACAATTCAGAAGGCACACAAGCACTTCTGAGCCAGGGAGCGGTTTGCACACTCTTGGCACTAAGAAGGAAGCAATGGGGTTAGAACTATGAACCAAGTACACCACGATGAACTTCAGTAGAGATCAACGAGGAGCTCCCACTCTGCCCACTGGAGAACCCACTCATGTCTCCGAGGCAGGGGATTTAAGGGCCACATCTGAGAAGAGACTCTTGCTGTTAGTCAACATACACTGCCATTGCATTGAGACATCTGAGGGGCATAGCTGGTAGGGAAACCAATGCCGCCTTTAGCTACGCCAACAGAAGATACACAGCATTCAGGCTCAGAGGGGGCATGGGTCTACCCATTATCCAGCCCACCAGTCCCATGTCCCTTCCTGAGGCATGTTTCCCAATCACAGCTGGCCATAGCAAGTCTGCAGTCCTTTCTGGGGCAGCCTGTTTGGGCTCAAAATGCTCGCCGTCCTTCAGTGACCAAACCAAGAAGACTAGCGATTTAGCAGCACATGGGAAAAAGTAGTTTATGCCTCTGTTATGACTGTGCAGCTTAAGGATTCTTTTTGTTCATGCTGCTAAAGTGACCTGATTTTAAGCGGGAACCGTTGACCAGGAAGGTGGGGGGGGGGGGTTGTTATTGATTAAAAATTTGGTCTATATGGAGCAACAAAAATATTCATAGAATACAAAAATAGTATTGTAATACATTTATTTAATTTTAAGATGCTGCGGGATGTGGGACAAATTGTTAAAAAGCGAGACGTCTGGTCACCTTATGCTACACACACACACACACACACACACACTGCCATCAACAAACAAACTCATTGACATTTGGCTGATTTTGACTCATGGTGACTCTGTAGGACAGGGTAGAACTGTTCCTGTGAGTTTCTGAGATGAACTTTTTACAGGAGTTGAAAGCCCCATCTTTCTCCCTGTGTACTATTTGTCCCCAAGAATCTATTGTAAATAATCAAAACAAAGAAGAATATACAGGACTCCCCAGCTTCCTCTGCTGCTAGAATTCTTCTCACAAATGCTCCTCATTTGCAAAGGAACCGGGTTGATGTACAAACAACAAAGACAGTTGTACTATCAGGTTCTGAAGACTCTTTGACCGAGAAACCAAACATCTTGTCTCCTATGGGTTTAAGGTGAGATACACCCTCTCTGCCTCTCTCGCCATAGGCTGCCATTCCATCTTTCTTTGGCAAAATAAGATCCACAAGGCAGGTGAGGGTAGGGGGAAGAAGATCACTCATTGGAATTCTCCCACATGAGATTAAAAAGAAACAGTCCCTTTGAGGATTAAGTGGGAAATGTGTGGGCTTGTTAAGAGCTGGCTAGCACGACGGTGGGCTGGGGGACATCTTGGTGGGCCTCTGTGATGCTCTCCAGGGCAAAGCCTGCTCTCAGTCTTCCTGTGGGATAGCCCAGCTGTATCTGGATTGTCGATGGCTGGCCTAGGCAGGAACTCTTAGGAGGGAAGCTGTGATGAATTGCTGCCTTCCGAACAGCTCCACAAACCCCAAGGTCACAGCCGCACCCCTCGGACAGGAAACACAGCAATCATCCGCCCTCACCACTCCATTCCAAGCCTTGCTACCCATGCCGGTACATCAGCCCTAATAGGCGACAGTTGTCGCCTTGGCAATCCTTCTCTTGGAAAACAGCTTCCATCCTGCACCTGGATTTACGAGCAGGGGGTTGACGAGGAAGATGGAATGTTGTCGGTGATTGGTTGGGGCTGGCTTCCCCGCCCCCCTCCGTACACCAGACACCCAGGATTTCAGAGCGGAGACGAAGTGGAATCAAGGCGCGGCCCCTTTCACACAACGATCAGGGGAGCTAATTGCTAAAAGGAAAATTGGAGATCATTCATTAGCCTGCTAAGCAAATTAAGGTTTGTTAACAGTGATTTATAATGCCAAGCCTTGGGTAATCGCGCTGGTCTTCTCGAGTGTTCTGTGTACGGGCCCTGACAGTTTATTAACTGCGCCGCATCGAAACAGCGCGTCACCAGGGTGCCTTTGTTCCAACGGCATTGTATTTTAAATGGATAAACATTTTTACACCGGCAAAAGGCATTTTAAACGTTTGGCTTCGGAAAGTCGAGTACGGGGAGATAAGTGAAGTGTCTCAAACCATCTGAGCCTCCAATAACTCTTGTTTACTGCTGGGGCTGGCAAGGGGAGAATGTGACACTCGCAGTTAAAATAGCACTTTCCCCGATTTAACAAGCCCCGGTTGTGTTTTTTAACCTCTTTTCAAATGACACTCCTGGTGTCTCACCAAGCGAGCTGTTTCTGATGCTATGGATCGGGGAGCACACACAAATATATCTATACACACGTCTGCATACACATATACTTATCTATAAATACACATACATAGAAATGGATAGACATACATACATATGAATACACACATACATAAGTGTATGTGTGTATATATTTATGCATGTATGTCTATGTTCGTATATAAATATATAAAGGTACGTGCTTTCATATACAAAAATGTGTGCACACATATATCTAAACACATACTATATCTAACAGATACATATACTTTATATACCAGATATAAATATAATGTGTTTATACCTAGTATATAAATATAAATCTATAGGTGTAGGCATAGATCTAGCATATAAGCATGTACTAGATATAGGTAAATGAAAATAAAATCTAGTATATGTGTGTCTTTATAACTATATTATGCATATAGATTTACATGTCTGTATATGTATAGCAGCCCCGGTGGATAAGCCTTGAGCTGTTAGCCACAAAGTCAGTAGTTTGAATCCAGCAGCTGCCTACTCCTGTAAAGGTTGACAGTCACAGAAACCCACAGGAACACTTCTACTTTGTCCTATAAGGTCACTACGAGTGAACAGTGGTTCCACACCAAAGGGTTTGTATATATACAAATGTGCATATTTACACATGTATATATATACACATGTATACATTATGTATTTAAACATACATACATATATGTACACACGAATACATGTACCCACACATAACATTTTTAAAAACACAGATCAACAAAAAGATGAATTCTCTGATCTGAAGGATTGTGGCTGGTAGCCAATAGAACCCCAGGCACGTTAAATCTTTCAAAATAAAGTTAATTTTTTTAATTTAAATACTTTTATCAAGAGCGCTTACATCTCATCACAATCCATACAATCATCCATTGTGTCAAGAGCATTTGTACATTGGTTGCCATTATCATTTTCAAAGCACTTTCTTTCTACTTGAACCCTGGGCATCACCTCATTTTTCCCACCCTCCCTCCCTCATGAGCCCTGAGTAAGTTATAGATTATTATTTTCTTTCTTTGGGGCAGGGGGGCATCACTGCCCTCTTGTGGTTGTGGGAGCTACCCAGTGCTGCTCCTGAGAGCTATTGCTGGATTTGAAAGCGCCAAGCCTGCGGGCCGCAGTCCCGCACTCAACCACTTACGCCACCGGGGCTCAACCCCTAGATTACTATTTTCATATCTTATATCATCCTCTGTCACCCTGCACTCACTTTCCTGTTGCTTGTTCCCCTGGAAGGGGGTTATATGTTGATCCTTGTGGTCAATTCCCTCTTTCTCCCCCCACCTTCCCCTAAGCCTCCTGGTATCTCTAATCTCATTGTTGGCCCTGAGGGGTTTAGCTATCCTGGATTCCCTGTTTACCACTCTTATCTGTAGCAGTGTGCATGTTCTGGTCTAATCCAATTTGTAAGGTAGAATAGAGGTCATGATGGGGGGGAGATGAGGAAGCATTAAAGAACTAGGGGAAAGTTCTATGTTTCATTGGTGCTATACTGCAACCTGATTGGCTCATCTTTTCTTTGTGACCTCTCTGTGGGGTGATGCCTATGCTGGGCTTTGGTTCTCCTCATCCCCTCACCTCCACCCCAGTTCACATTGGTATGATTTTGTTCTGGGTCTTTGATACCCCTGCTACCTTATCCCATTGACATCTCATGACCACACAGGCTGGTGTGCTTTTTCCATGTGGGTTTTATTGCTTCTTGGCTAGATAGCTGCTTGTTTATCTTCAAGCTTTTAAGACCCTAGAAACTATATCTTTTGATGGTCAGGTAGCATCAACTTTCTTCACCACATTTGCTTAGGCACCCACTTTGTTTCTAGCAATCGTGTCAGGAAGGTGAGCATCACAGAATGCTGGATTATTAGAACAAAGTGTTCTTGTCTTGAGGAAGTACTTGATTGGTGGCCCAATGCCCATCTGCTAGTTTATTCAGAACATATAGATATACCCTGTATACTTGAGTATAAGCCGATCTGAGTATCAGCCAAGGCGCCTAATTTTACCACAAAAACTGCACTATAAATGTGCTGAAAAAAACTCGGCTTATATTCAAGTATATACAGTTAGTACATAGATATTTCCCTCTCATTGTATATAAACATATTTACTTATGCAAACATCTGTATTTAGATCCCTATAAGTGTCCTTTGCCTCCTGGTTCTTTCCTCTATTTCCTTTTACTTTCCTCTTGTCCATGTTCAGCCTTCATTCAGGTTTAGTAATTCCCTGCTATTACATTGCCCTTGATTAAGCCCCACTAGGCATCCTTTGCCCTTCAAAATAAAACTTCTATGAAGATCCAACATCCTATTCAGAGCTCAACCCCACTTGTAGCTTCTTTGGTCTAAGTTTTTATTAGTGAATTCAACATTTCTATGATTTGTAAATCTCCACCAATAAGGAAATTATCATCCTAAAAGCCACAGTTAGGAAGTGCAAAAACAAAGTAAAAACGAGGATAAAATTATTTCTAGAATTCCATGTGGGTTACCGCTCTGTTCCCCCTGGATGTTCATGTGCTGTATGGAAGCTTTTACTGAATCATCTTCATGACCAATCAGACCTAGTGGTTATGATGCAGAAGATCCTAATAGCCCCTCTCTTTGTGTTCAGGTGGCATGGTGGTGAAATGAGTTCCATTATGTGGTCTTCTGCCTCAGCTCTTTGGAAAAATAACCTGAGAATTGTTCCCTAAGCCTCATGGAATTTCCTTTGCCCTCGAGTTTTGGTACTTTTGTTAAGGTAGATTAACATTTCTTGGATACACTGGAAACAACTGGGCTTTGATGCATTCTGTCTGGATCCTGGCTAGAATCTGCCTAGTGAATGCCATGCAGCAGACAGGGATTGGTCAATAGGCTAAGCAAATGAGGTCAACTGCAGCCTGGTAGTTACAGCAGAGCAGTGTCTTCTGAGGGATTGGTTAGATCATGGCCCTGGTGGGTGGGCCATGCATTGAAATGGACAAGTAGTTGGGTATAGAGGTGGCCAACCTCTCAGAAACAGGAAGGGAAGCACCAGGAAAAAAGGAGAGAGAAGGAACAGAGAGAGAAACAGAAGAAGTCAAGACACCAAGTGAACCTTCCTTTTCGTATTCACCTATTGATCAAATTCTTTCATTCCCTTGTACAGAATAAAAAATCTAAAACCCCAAATGATGAGAGGCAGAAGACCATCTCTACAAGGCATGCAAGAAAAACCACCCCATTTGGAACTTTGGTAAATGTCTTTAAGACAGATCTACCCACCAGGATTTAATCTGTAATGTGCACTAAATCAGGGTACATGTGGCAGATAGCTCTTTGACCTATTCCCCAAATGGGAATGCTAGGAAATTTTGTCATAACAAAATATCATCAAAAAGGATGAGCACTGGAAAGGAATATGTAAAAAAATACAAAGACAATGTTCAGCTTAAGGCTCTTGAAATTAGATAGTTTCTCTGTGCCTCTGCAGGAAATCCTTTCAGAATGCAGACACCTGGTCCTGGTATAAATCATGCCTCTAATATCATCAAAATTAATTCTTAAAACCCACAGTACCTAACCTTAACTGACAGCTCCTTTAGCATAGGTTCAGGTTGTGTTACTTTAAAGGAGGCAAATACCCTCGAGGTGATAGTTTACAAATCTGGAGACGTTTTTACATGAGGAAGGACATGGCAAATGTCTATGAGGAAGGACAATTGATTTCATTGGCCAAATGGTTCCACTCAGTACACAGATAACTTTAAAAGCACTGGTGATATCCCAGATTTTAAACTGGTGCTGGGCTCCAAGGTATTGTTATGGCAACCTAACGACAGAGTCATAGCAGATGTTCTTTTGTGTGATTGAAATATTCCACAGCAAAGGCTGACCGTGATGCCGTGTGTGCATGGGAAGGCTTCGAGGTCAACATTTCAAGTCCACACTGGCGTCTCATTGCGTGCCCAATGAGGAGACTCTCTAGGATAGTACACAGTGGGATTGCATGGGTCTTTTATGAATAAGTGTCAGCTTGGATTTCAAGGGCATACTGACATACTTACCAAATATTATACTTAGTATCGCTAATACAAAGTTTAATGCTGATGACAATGTTTCATTCTGTTACAGACACCAAACTCTGCCTTACAAACAAATGACCTGCCTAAAACCAGACGTGCTCCTCCTGGGATTCCGATATTCAGGAAAGAGCATCACCGTCATAAATCTCTGGGATGATTTCTTTCGCCTCCAATATTTAACAGGGTACTAAATCCAGCCCGGTGATAAAGCTCTGAATTCCTCCTCATCTCAATGCACTTTTCAGAGTGATCCCACATTCCCTGCAATCAGCCCACACTCGTAACTCCAAGTGCTAGTCTTCTCGGGAACACGCTGCCATCCTAGACATGGCTGTCCATGTTTAGAGAAGAGGACAGATGGGTGGAGAGAAGGAAGGTTGTCTTCTCATCAAAGCAGGGTCTATTTACACCTGTTGTGGAACGTAAGGCAAACCAACAGCAACTCCAAACTCCTGGGACCTGCAGACTAGTCTATACAGTGATGGAACCTAGGCTTCTCCTACGATGACACTACATATCGCCGGCCATTAGGTGTCCGCTGACAGACAGGCCCTGAGCTCTGAGCTCCACGACAGGCCCTTTATTCAGGTACAGAGGTCAAAAGTCCCAGAGCAGGATTCATTCTTTCTGGCATCAGAGAGGGACCACTAAGGGATGTCCCCTCATACAATGGGGTGTATCCAAACACAGAGAGGTCTTCCCTGACCTCTCAGCTCAACTGCATTGCCACTGCACGTCTGTAAATGCCTGGAGTGCTTCTTAGTCTCAGGGGAACTCTACATGACCTAGAGACATGGAGAAAAGGGGGAAATGGTAACAGGGGTCCCAACCCTAGGTGCTTCCCACATCCAGATGAGCATCGAGCATCACAGGGAACGGACATCACCCACCTTTGCCTTGCATTCAAATATCCACTTGACCAATACAGAGCGGAGCACACATGACACTCTAGGGCTCCCAAAGAAGCTATAACATGATGACAACAGGAATGAGACCATCCCTCAACCTCGGTGCACACATGATAAAACCAACCTGCATTCCATGAATTTGGGGTGGTGCGCCTCTATGGCCACCACGGTACCCAGGCACTTAATGAGACCCAGTTGACCTTACCTCACACACCAAGAGACTGGAATTGAACAGAAGACAACAGCGGTCATCTCTGAGTCCCCAGGGCTGTGTTAGGACTGTTGCTTATTTGATCTCATTTAATATAGCTATTTCCCCACCAGGTTGGCATGGAGGTAGACACACACTTGGAGACATTACATCGCCTACTTTAGATTTTGAAAAAAATCATGATAGTGGTGCACCCAGGAAACAAGCAGAGATGCTGTCTTCAAATTGTGGACATGGTACCTGGAGGAACCCCTAAACACCTGACTTTTTTTTTCTCAAACCTTAGCTCACCGGTGCTTTCCTGGCACGAGCCGCTCCTCGGCTCTGCAGATCTCTGATGAGCCTCTGTCCACAGTGCAAAGAGATGGAGTGGGTCGAAATGGCACCACCCAACTTACCTGGCAGAGAGCGGAACAGGACTATACTCGAAACAGACCACACGCCCATGGCAAGTCTCTTGTGTCCTGGGCCTTGTCCTTGTAAGGCGTGAAGCTGGCCCCGTCTTGGAGGATTCAATGTGGCACTTTAGAAGGGATATTGAATCAGAAGATGCTTTTTTTTGGGGGGGGGGAGAATTAGGAGGACTTGGCCACAGGACCACGGATTTTGCACTTTGATAACATAGGAATTGAGTTATTGGAAACACATTTCGAGCGAGGCATTTTTGTCATAGCTGAGAGTGGCCCGGACATCTGTTATACATCTTCTCCATGTAAGCTAATAAAGGGACAGGCTCTTCACAAAAGCCGACCCATTTTTAAGAGCGATGTTACCAAAATAAGGGGAAAGTTTTACACTCATCTCATGTCGTGTAAGTGAAAAGAAAAACCCAAACCAAGAACCCCACACAAAGGCAAGTCACTTTAGAGCCACAAAGACTCTGAGCACATAAGCATGCATTCTTAGGGAAGGAAATGAAACATTTCTGGAAATGCGCAGCGAGATCAAGCCCAGGGTAAGCCTCCCTTCCGTGTCCTCAGAAATGGCTTTCTCTTCCGATGAACCAAACCCAACACCCCAAGCTCTAAGATGTTCTTCCTGTAGGAGAAAGGGGTTGAGGGTGAAGGGCTGTGCTCTGGATTTGTTTCTGCTGAAGCAAGCGAGGGGGTGGGGAACACTGAGCCTGTGAGTGGAGGAGAGACCTTGCTCATCTCTGGCCAGCCCTGCTGCATCTTCAGCCCACATCCAGCCTGTGTGCTGGCATGGCAGTAAGACCACATCTGCTACTCTGATGGCTGAAGCAGGGGCCTGCATATGCCCTGTGTGTTTCTGGAGGTGAGACTATTCAAGCCCCAGCCAGTGGGAGCTGGCATGAAGGAATGCTAGGAGCCCAGGGGAGTAGGGAACACACCCAACCCCCCTTTGCGCCTCATGGCGGGGCTAAAACAATCATCCCCATCTAGAACACACTAGTAGGCCAAATCTGGAAAAGACATCTGATTCCCTGAGATGATGCGTGTTCAATGGGTGGATGGGGGGTGGGGCTGGGGTGTGTGTATGCGGGGGGCAGAGGACAACTGGGGTACTTAGTGCTTTGGAGGGGAGGAAGGATGTTCAAAGCTCTTGGAATCAGTCATTACTTTCCAGGGCCTTTCTGTTCTCGGGAAATGATCGGTGCTCTTTCTGTAGAGTAGATTCGAGAGCCTGGTGAACAGGACAGACCTTTCCATGTGGACATCTTATTCATGCTGTGGACATGACATCCACCGTATCTTTTCCTTATACACACATGCATATATATAGATACACATAAACACACACACATAGATATATACACACATATGTAGATATAGATATAGATACATACACACACACAGATGCACACATACACACAAGAAGAGGCTTAACAAAGTTCATGGGGGACCAAAAAATCCATCACCTTCTAAAACTTCTTTTCCATAGACTCATTTTCACGTTCCCTTGTGTGTTTGTGTGTGTCTTATAAAAGGACAGTGACATCAGAAACATATCATTTGATGGCACACCAAGGAAGTGAGGTGATACACTTTCTGGGAAGGGGAACTACTGTGCTAATCCCAGAGATAGGTCCCCAACCTTACTCCTCTCGAAGGGTGGGACTAGGACAGGCTCAAAAATAAGTGGATAGCCTTCTATTCCTTAAAATGAAGTCTCATGATGTTCAAAAGAGAGCCTTGGGACCACTCCTACCGGAACTGCGAGGGGGAGGCACCAGGGAACACGCTGGCCCTCATCAAAATTGGATAAAATGGCCCATTCCTGGTACATAATCTCTCTTCAGTGATCTTGGCAGTCCATTCCCTATTTGAGGGCAGCCTCTGAATTCCATCCTCCATGGCCATCTTGCTAAGACGGGTTAAGGAGGAAAGGTGGCGGCACAAGCCCATCTGATCTCCATGATCCCTCACGGAGCTGCCCCCACCGCCTTCCACAATCAGGTAAACAACAGGTGTAGGGCACAGCGGGAAGCAGGCATACATGTCACCCTAGCGTGTGGCCCTGAGGGTCCAGCAAGAGAGCCATTCGTAATCAAAGGAGGGCAACGTGTCCGCTCTTCGGGACTCAGAGCAGTTGTCTTAGCTGTCTTCGCTACCGCCAAAGGAGTGTTCATGGGAAAGGTTAAGCGATGCCAGGGTCAGGCATGCGCATGGGGGAGGTGGGGATAGACTTACGAAGTAGCCTGTCCTCAAGCTGGAAGAAGCTGAACTCTGCAATAAAGCACAGAGAGAAAGTGGAAAATCAGCGATGGTTTTTAACACGTTCCAATCCACACAGCTCATTACCAGCCCCGAGCAGGCGTTTCTCACGACAGCACATCACCAGTGTCATCTGCCCCTTGTCATCTGCTACTGATACAAGCACCGTGTAGCTTAATTTCCCCCTTTACATCTCTCAACAACTCGGAGATGCTAACGTGCTATTTACTGAATTCCAAGCTTCTGCGGTGGATGTAATTGCCAATTTATTTGACAGGCAGCTGGGTAATGAATTAATGATGGCGTTGCGCCCTGCACTGAGACTAAACAGGCACGCGTCTGCCAGCCTCCCCGACTTGCTGACATTCAGGGGTCTGGTCTCCAGCTACGACGTGGCGTGGCCGCAGAGGGGCAGGTAAGAGGAAGAGGCCCAGCTTGACTTGAAAATAAAATGCCCACTGGGTTTGGATGACTTTTCCAGCGGATGACCTACTTGCCAGCTTACTCCCTGCAGGCCCTGGTTAGCACACACAGGGCGCGTTTGGAAGGAAAAGAAAAAAAAATACCGAGACATTTTGTAAACACAATTAGTTGTCTAAAATGCAGGGAATGTGGGGGCCAAAGGGAGGCTGTGAGAAGCCCAGATTCTGCAAAGGTTTGAGTCACAGCAGGCATCCCAGTGGGCTGCCCTGTTTCTGGCTCACTATACTGCCTAAGAAGAGAAGTCATCAGGAAGCAATTCAGTCCTTGGAAAAGACAAGCAAAGCAGTGGAGGGAAAGGGGTGGTTTTCAAACAGGCTTTACACATGTCTGTGCCCCCTGAAAAACCACTCCTTCCACATGACTGGTGGTTGGGTTTTTATTTCTTTGCCCCCAGCATCCTCCTCCTTCAAATGTTGAGTCCTGTCCCATCAGTCAGCGCGGGTTTCCAAAACTGTGCTCCATGCCCACCACGAAGGCCAATTCTGCTTTGAGGCGGCAGCTCTTCCCAAGTTGTATTTTCAGCACCGTCCCAACCCGAAGGGCTCATTCTCCCAAGAGGGAGACACCAAGGTCCAATGCTAGTCCTAAGGTTTTCAATGGTTCGTTTTTTCAGAAGTGGACCAACTGCCTCTTCATTCTTTCTGGTGTGTGTCAGCACGGAAATTCTGCTGAAGCCAGTCCACTGTGGATGACCTTCCTCCTGGTATTTGAAAGGTTGGTGGTAAAAGGAAGCCACCAAAATACACCAGGGGCCCCGTGGCTTGTGGAAAAGCCCCCAACAAACTACCCAAACCAAACTCACTGCCATTGGAGTCAATTCTGACTCACAGCGACATATTAGTCAATTCTGATAGGACTGAGGAGAAGAGCCCCCTTGGGTTTCTGAGGGAGTAAGTAGTCCCTGGAGCAGAATGCCTTCTTCTTTCTCTCCTGAAGTAGTTTTGAATCGCTTCCACGCAGCCCAATGCACCAGCATTATGCACCAGGGCTCCTCTGTGGATAAAAGAAGTCTATACAAGTAGGTTTGGGTTGCAAGGATGGATGGTGCTGGGTCAGCCTGCTGGTCTTGGGTCGTATTTTATCTTCCCTCTGAGATGAGACTTGAGCTCTTGGTGGTTGGTCCTCTGGCAGAATTCTCCTTTCCATGCAGGAGACCTGGCTCCATTCCCAGTCAAAGCACCTCATCCCCAGTTACCACCATCTGTGGGTGAAGGCTTGAGTTGTGCTACAAGGTTGAATGGGTCTAAGGTGGAGTAGGAAGAAAGATGTGGCAATCCATTTCTGAAAATCAACCAATGAATACTCTCCATGGGTGCCAGCAGTATGACTGACCAGCTGTGTTGGAAGAGCACTGTGGAGTCCTATTGTGGGGTCCCCTAGACCTGGGGCAAACTCGTTAGCAGTTAATGAGAACACCACCCTGTGGGCCCAGCGGTGCCATGAACTTGCAGCCGCTCTGCCGCCATGGACTTGCCTGACTCCGCAGATGGGAGGGGCCATCTGGATTAGCACTGTCGTATGCCCAGACTTTAGCAAAGGGCGGAGCACAGGGAATGCCTCCAGAAGCCTTTGTTGACTTAATCTATACACAAAGGCATGAGTGGTTGGTGTTTACCGGTGAATTTTTTTAAAAAAAAAATGCCTCTAGGGCAGTGGTTCTCAACCTTCCCAATGCCGTGACTCTTTCATGCAGTTCCTCATGTTGTGGGGACCCTCCCCCCAATCACAAAATTATCTGTGCTGCTACTTCATAGCAGTAATTTCGCTACCACGATGAATTGGGAGACCCCTATAAAAGGGTCGTTCGACCCCTTTGGAGGTCGTGACCCACAGGTTGAGAACCACTCTAGTGAATGGCGAATGTTCCTGGGGAGGGGGGGGGGCGCGGGAAGGGGAACCAAACTAACCACCATCCAGTCAACCCTGACTCAGGAACTTGTCCCTGTGGGTTTCTGAGTTGATAACGGTTTATTGGCTTAGGAAGCCTCCTTTTTCTCCATGGAGCAGCTGGGGGCTTTGAACTGCCGACTCTGAGGAGAGCGGCCCATCATTGCATGACCACTATGCCACCAGGGCTCCTGGGCGAATTCAGCATCTTCTAGAAGGCAACCACGTGACTCTTCCTGCGATTCCAAATTGCTGTTGCACGGGGTTGCAATGATCTCCTATACAGCAAGGGCAACGTGCCCCTGGGAATCCAACCCTAAACCGGGTTCCCAGGGCAACAGGCCCTCGGGGTACCCCTGGCAAAGGGTCTTGCCCACCGACCTGGTTTCCGTAAAGAAAAAAACCCCCCCACATATATATGTGTGTGCAACGATGTAGGTCTGTATTTTAATTGTGCTGCCTTCTTGATTCCCCTACGCAGTATGTGGGGAAATTCACAGTCGTCATGGAGACGGCTCCTCCCGCCAGCCAGTCGCCATGTGACGGCGTCACCTGTTGTCTTCCCACTCACAGGCTTCCGTGGAGTGGCAGGGGAAGGCCAAGCCAAGCCGGGTCTCCAGCAGGCTGTGGCTGGCCCCCGGGGAGGTGCGCTGCTTTGTAGGGCCAATGAGTCCAAGAGACCAGAGGATGTGCATCATCTCTTGGCCCTGCACCCGCTTCTTTCATGTTCCTTGTACCCGGGATGAGGGGAAGGGCCCCGCCACGCCCCCTTCCTCACCCCCCCTCCCCCCGATCAGGTGGCAGACCACGGAGAATGAGGGCTCCGCAGCCCCCGTGGCAAGCTCCTTTTGCATATATATTGTACATTAGGCAGGAAGCAGGGTGGAGAAGGGGGCCCTTTGTTGTGCATATTTGTCCAGGCAATTGTTTATGCAGGTCTGACTGAATGAGGGAACAGTGGGTATCATTTCAATTTCTGATGTCAACATCAAATTACTTATTTAATTTCATGCCTGGCGAAGCATTGTATAGCTACACGCAGAATCATTTCACTTCATTTGTTATGCTGTGTTTTCGTGGCGATTGGCTTGCCTTCCAACTGACAGCTTTAATTACGACATGCATTTGATTGCACTGCCGAGGAATTAACATAATGCAACAAAGCATTTAAGGGCCCTGCCTCAGAACAAGCCCCACTCCTGCCCCACCCCCACCCCCCAGACAGGAGAGCCTTCCACACGCCCATGACCCACTGATGTGTCAATGCTTGCTAGAATGTATCTTAGAGTGGCAGCATCTCCAGCATGGCCCAACCGGAGATATTCTCCCTGGCCCTCACCCCTCCTTAGAGGAGGAGAGATTTGAGACATTACGTGTGATTTCTAGACATAGATGAAAACTAGGGAGAAGGGCCTTTGAATCTATCCCCTGAAGGTCCACGGTAATGAGATTTCCCTCCCGTCCTACTTATTCCTCCAACATGCTTTTATTGAGCATTTGCACATTTCAATCATGGCGCTGGATTGGAGTCAAAGTTCAAAAGTGAACAAAAAGCCCATCTGTAGACAATGGGACATCCCCTTACAGCAGCAAGGGAAGAGTCAACCCAAGGCATAGGGTTGACTGATGAAACACACACTATTCCTCCGGTTCCTCGAGGCTTCCTCACCCCACACTATCATGACTTCAGTCCTGCCTTTCACTGTGGGTTAGACTGGAGCATGTGCAAATCCAGATAAGAGAACATGATACATGGAATCCAGCAATATGAATGGGAAAAGACTACCAGAAAGGCAGGAGGAGGCGAGAGGAGCAAGGGGGAACTGATTGCAATGATCGACACATAACCGCACAACCCTATCCAGGGGGATGAACAACAGAAACCATGGGGGAAGGGAGATAGAAGTCAGTCTAAGATATGAAAATAATAATAATTTATCATTTAGGAAGGTATCATGAGGGTGGTAAGGGGGGAGAAAAGAGGAGCTGATATCAAGGGCTCGATAGAAAGCAAATATCTAGAGAAAAAATGATGGCAACATATTTACAAAGATGCTTGATACAACTGACATATGGATTGTTCCAAGAGTTGGAAGAGTCCCCAATAAAATGATCTTTCATTAATAAAGAAAAATGAAAAAGATGAGAAAACGCCTTTTTGGCCTTTTCAACAGCCCCCAAATTCTGACTTTTATTCAAGGAACACTGACCCAGGTCACCAACGTGACCTCCACCAATGGAGGCCATAGGAAGTGGACGGGTGGTGATTCCCATCCAGAAATACCCGACTGCTGGAGTGCGTTCTCCAGTTGGAGGAATTGAGAGAAAGATAAAACAGCTTCCATTTTCTAGGTGACCTCTGGCGAGGTGAACCCAGTCAACTCTTGCAAGGGAAGGTCTCCATTTTTCTTGCTTTGAGACCCACAGCAAAGTCTGTTAAAGTGAGAGATCAGAAGTAACCATAGATTAAAGAATGAATGATGAGTCAAACAGAGACTTAAAAAGCTCAGGATGGACATAAAAATAAAACATCAATAATAACCAATCAACAAACAAATTCCTCTCTGGGATTCAACATTTGAAATGCCACACACCCATGTTTAGGGAAAATACACTTCTTTTTTTTTTTTTTGATCGCTGAACTTAAAAAAAAAATTATTCATTTTGTGGTGGGGCTCATAAAATTCTTATCACAATCCACACATCTGCCCATTGTGTCTAACACATTTGTACACTGGTTGCCTTCATCATTCTCAAAACATTTGTTTTCTACTGGAGCCTTTGGTATCAGCTTCTCATTACCCCTTCTCCCTCCCTCATCACCCTCCCTCACAAACCCTGGGCAATCTATAAATTATTATTTTTTTTGTGTCTTACACAGTCCAATAGATCCTTTCACCCACTTTTCTGTTGCTGGACTTTTATGGTGGATGAGTTAAAAGTTTACATGGCATATCATAGTTTCACGGGGAATAATACATGCTTCCACCTACTGCAATTTTATCTAGGTAATAGCACTTTACCCCACCTCCTCCCTATGCTTTCTGTTTCCATTTTTCTTTATAAACCTCCACCCCCCCCCCCCCATCACTGTCTTTGGATTAAGGCTGCCTTTAGGAACTTAAATGCTTGATTATTTTATCAGAGAGGTGGGTCTAGTTCCAGACCTTCAGCATGACTAAGCCATGGGAATCCCAAGCATTACTATCTGACCAATGCACGGAGTCTGTTTCATGACGCTGAATCTGTTTCTCCCATGGGATCCAGAACTCTTTCATGTGGTCCTTTACCATCCACGTCCTCTGGTCTCACACATGGACACTACTGTGTGCTGTTCCATGAGTGCACAGGGTTGATTATTTCCCTATATATATATTTTGATTCGATGTTCTTTCCTTCAGATGGAAGAGGCCACAGGGTATACCCTGGGTGGCCACACATAAGAAGTTTTTACCCCTCTAGCTGCACTTACCGAAGCAGGATATAGAAGAACATTGTCTTTGTGAGCTACGTGATTAGGCAAACTCATCTTTCCTTCCTTCCTTCTTTCCTCCCTTTCTTCCTTTCTGAGGAAAACAAAGGACTTCACTCCCAGTTCTTCAAGGAGTCCAAGGAGCAATCCAGTCATATGTTTTAATGCATTAGAGAGAAATGAAAGCTACCAAGGGGTTGAGAAAACAGGGTAGGAGAATGTGCTCCCAGGTTTGCAGAAGACGGAGCAAGCTAAGAGGAAGTACTAGGCAGCGGACTTGCAATTCCTGGGCTCATTAGAAGCCATCTTCTGTTTAATATGGTCTTTTCACTCTGCTGTTTTCTTTGCGGATTTGACTACTGTTCCAGCAATCTCTGCAAATGACTCACCTCGATCTCATTATGTTGCAAAGGAGCTCTTTCTTGCAAACCCACTCTGGCTCCTTCTCCAAGTCTCCACAGGCTGCAGCAGCCATAATGTGATGCATAGTTGAAAGACATTTTTCAGCAGAGTGAGTGTGGCTGCTGACAGTCAAGTCTGCAAGTGGATATTCATTAACTGTCCATCCTCTTCTTTCTGACCACCCACCCCCACACAGAACCACACACTTGCCTTTCTGGCCACCTCTGTCACGCGGCGATCATGGAGGCTACTTGTCAAACTCATGAGGCTTACATTTCTCTTGTGTCAGCTTACCTACATGGGGGGATTTCAAAATGAGCTATCCATCAAGGCTAAATGTGCGCCATGCATTGTGCACCTACACAGAGCAAGGCTGGCTAACCCTCAACCCTCATGGGCTAGTGTGAAGGAGAAGGAGCGTGCCGACCCTTGGGGTCTTAATAAAGAATATGCTCAAATTCTTCCAAATCATCCATTGTATCTGAGAGCCACCCACCTCCTTGTCTGGCTTTCTCACTTGGGAAAGGAAGTTAAGAAATACAACCTGCTGGGAACCACAGGGCCACAGACATTTCCTATAAGACTCACAGAATGAGCTTCTTTGTGGCTTTTCCCGTGGTACTTTCAAAGCAAGCACGATGACAAGCAACAGAAATTTCAATTCCCCACACCCCAGAGATGGGGAAGTGATAAAAATCACTAAGGCAAAATCACCCAGGGTTCCATTCGCTAGCCTGACACACAAAGGACCTATAGCACAGGAGAGACCTGCTCTGCCCTTCTGAGTTTTGGAGATGCCCCATCTTTCAAGAAGCTGGTTCACAGCTCAGTGCAGAGCCCATTGTGCCACCCGGATTCTGTGGATGGGGAAATGAGCTTCTAGTGACAGAGGACAATCAGGTAAAAGTGGAGCCATCAACTTGTTAGTTGGTTAGGGTGCTAGTCTGGGTAGAATAGAGAAACAAATTCATAAACACGCATATGGATATAAAGGAAAAAAGGAATGGAACATTGAGAAAGCATCCCAACCCAGTCCAGTCCAAGGTCATAAGTCTGATATTAGTCCATATGCCTGATACAAGTCTATAAAGTCTCCTTCCAACTCACAAAGCATGTGCAATAATACCAGAACAATCACAGGCCAGTAGGTGCAGAGTCTTGTGTGTCCAGTGGCAGTAAAAGCATCCTGGTGCTCGCAGGGGTCTCCCCATGGCTCCTTGTTTCCAGGGTTCAGGTCCGCCAGCAGTAACCATTGGCAGTAGAAGCATCTCAGCATTGGTAGGGGTCTCCCCATGGCCTCCCAAGCATCTCAGCACTGGTAGGAGTTTCCACGTGGCTTCTCTGGCCCCAGCAGTTTGCTTCCATCAGGGTAAGCCCATGTGGCTTTCCCATACCACCTCCCCCACCTCTAGGACTCAGGGTCTGTATCATGCTGCTGTGCTGTCTTGTCGGTAGACCACTTCCAAGAGACTGAGTCAAATATCTCTCCTCCAATCAGGAAATACCACAAGACTTCCCAGAATTCTCAGGAGAAAGCCATGCCACACAGAGGTCTCATTGCCTGTCTCCAGACTGACAGGCGAGACTCCACTCCTACACTCCCAATCATGAAATTGACACCAAAGTACATGACCGTCACCGGGGGGCAGGGGGTGGGGAAGGAGGTCAACATTAGGTCAACTCCAACTTCACATACCACTCATCCCTTAGGTACTAACCAATCAAGGTCACGGTTGGTAAAGTGGAGGGCCGGTGAAAAAAAGGAAAGCTCTTGATGAGACAGACTGACCCAGTGGCTGCATCAATGGAATGCAATGTCACCAAGGGTCAGGGCTGACTCTATAGCACCCGCCAACAACATAGCCTCTCACCTACACCCAAAACCTAATGTCCGAGCTCTCTGCCCCTATTCTTGGTCTCATCTACATCTACCAACCTTCATTTGTTAAAAGGCAAAGTGAAAACTTCAACATAAACATTGTAACTCCATTCCTGATAACACTACCACGGCATATGCTGGAGGTTACTGTTGTCATGTCTGGTGACTGGTCACCCTACTTTTCCCACATAGACCTTTGTCCCTCCCACTTCATCTCTCTATACTTCTCGTTCCTTCTACCCCAAATGCCCATTGCTCAATCTTCACAGGGCCACCGCCTCCATCTTACTGGATCACAGCTCAGGTGACAGTTCCGAAGGAAGGCCTCTACCACATGTCCTCTTCAAGCAGTCAAACACAGCCTCCTCCCCATTGTAACTGCTTAACTGATTGAATCAGAAATCATTGTAGTTGCTTCTTCACATGTCCATGGTCACCTCCCACTTGAATGGATGTTTCACAAGGGTGTAGACTTCATCCTGTTGACCACTGGATCAAAGTGCCCAGAACGATACCTGAAACCTTAGAAGCATTTGATACACATGTATCGTCCACTGAACCACTCAATGAAAGAGCCACAAAGGCAAAAAAGGCACAAACAGTTGGGGAAGAAAAAAAATTGCAACACATGAAAAAAATGAAAAAAAAAACACCCCAAAAATGTTACACAGGCAGAAACATATGATCAAGAGTACTTAACAAGCCTGAATTAGATTTTCATCTAAAAAACAATAATGGAAAAGCTCATGGATGGTGTGGCCTACAAGTATTTCTTTCTCAAGGCTAGCTAGTGAAACAGAGCATGTAGTAAAATTTCAATAATGATGTGGAGAGAAGGGAGGACAGAACAGCTGGATGAAGGTAGATAGGGCAGGATACGAAGATAAATAATTAAAATGCAAAACCTAGAGTTCGCTGGGGTAGAAGAAGAGGTGATTAAAAAAGAGGCACTGAAATACCTGCACAGTGATCACATTCGACAGAACAAACAGCCACACAATATGATTCAAGAATACCTAGCATGAGACGAACAGGAATTTAATCCTGTTTATCTATTTTCTTAAATGTTTCAACTCCATGACAGTCTGGGACATTTACAAAGCAGCAACTGTGTATGTCTTTGAAAAGCAAAACATCATCTAAAACTCATTCAGAGAGAAACCAGGAGGCCTCACATGGCTACACCCACGTGAAGAAAGTCTAAAGGTGCTTATTTCGGACAGGGCGTGGTAGAGACTGTAATCTGGCAAAAGGGAAAGAAAAAAAGTAGAAGTATTTAAAAGTGCATGTTATTACAGGAGAGGGCAGAAGTTCCAAAGGGACCATGGTGCAAGGACTGGGATGTAGAGGACAGGGAAAAGAGGATAGCTTCTCGTTGAAGGGCTCTTGACATAGTCCCCAAGAGTATGAACTCCATCCCCAACCCATCCCCAAGATAAGTGATAAGCACTGACTCTTAGGAAATCAAGTCCTCCTCACCCCCACGATCATGACCCCAGTGCTGCCTTTCGCTGCAGACTAGACTGGAGCATGTACACAGGTACAGATAAGAGCTAAGAGCTCACAACACATCGAATCCAAGAACAGAAATGGAAGAAGGGGAGGGGAGGAAGGGGGAACCGATCTCAATGATTGACCCATAACCACATGCACACACTCCCCTTCAGGGGGATTAACAACAGCATCCATGGGGGAAGGGAGACAGCAGTTGTTGAAGATTATGAAAATAATAATAATTTATAATTTACCAAGGGGTCACGGGTGGGGGGGGTGGATTGGAGAGAGAAAGGAGGAGCTGATACCAAGGGCTCAAGAGAAAGTTAGTGTCTAGAAAAAGAATGTGGGTGACATATGTATAAATATGCCTGACACAATGGATGCATGGGTTGTGACAAGAGTTACAAGAGCCCCCAATCAAATAAAAACCAATTAAAAGGAAGAAGATCAAGTCTTGCCACATTATAGTGCATGGAGCAATAGACATAAGAGAAAGAAGATGAAGTCATTGAGGAGCTATAGGAATCCTTGTGTAAAAAATCCCTCATGGACCCAGAGGCCACAGAAGTGGCGAAATCAAAGAGTAAGTGTACTTACCTAAACTGTCATTGAGAAAGAAGTTCAACCAACCCAGGAGTGCTTCTGCAGTAAGGTCAAGTAGGGGTGAGGAGAGCATATCTTAACTACCTGGGAGTCCACCCCAACTTTTCACCGCCTGAAAGGATGGAGTGGAACTGCCCCATTAGGCTCCCAAGGATCCGTATCTCTCAGAGGCTAACAGCCGGGCTTTCTTCCTCAAAGTATCTCTTCTCCCTTGAGAGGTTACCCTTGAGACTAGCAGACAAGCAATTTCCTGTGGCAGCAACAGGGTTCCACCGGGGAAGCGTGAAGACCCCACAGGGGGATGGACTTTAGGGAAAGACTGTGGAGGTTTGCCATACAGAAGCGTAGAAGACAGAAAGTGATGAAGCTTGTATTGGGGAGGTGGCAAGGAGTTTGTCATAATGGAAAGAGGTCTTGCCAAGCTGACCTTCCGTTATAAAGGAGCCGGAATGAAGAGAGTCATGATAAAATGGGATGGAGCCAAAGAAACGAACTGAAGGATATGTATTGGAGCCCTGGCAATGTTCCAAGAACTGTGTTACGAAATCCAAATGCATCCTACCTAGTACTTCATCTTTCAAAGATAGGTGAGCTCATCCTTATTTTACCAATAAAGGACCGAAAACCTCAGAGCCAATCACATGTCTTGTTCAAGATCACCCAGAAACTAAAAAGCCAAACTGCTACGCAAACTGTGGTTTGTTCTTCGGCGATGCCCATGAAGAGCTGTCGTTTTAGGCTTTGCCTGGTGTACTCATTTTACGTGTTCAAGCTCAGTCCTTAAGTTTTAACAGCTTTCTCTATGACAACATTCTGTGTAAGTCGAAATTCATGTGGATCACTGGCCCCTTGAATTCATCACGAATATTCAAACATTCAATGACTCCTCTTCACTTTATCATTCTTAGTAATCTCAAGAGCTTACCATGTCTCCTAGGCACAGACCATCGAAAGTCCCTGTGCCAATTACTGTCTCCTGGTAATGTGGTTTGGGAAGATGTAATTTTGAAAAGCCAAGCACACTGGGTTCTTTTCGTCTTGACTCATGAGTCAAATCCTCCCCCCGCCTCTGGAATTTTTTATTTCATTTTTTATGAACTTTTTGCCTGTCCAAATTAATAAAAACAATACAAAAACTAGCATCTTGTAGTACGTTGCCTTGTTTCCCTAGAGACTAAGTCTCATCTGTTCAGCTTCCGAAAATACCACCAAAGTGGGTGGAACACTAATGGGAATTTTCATCTCAGTTGGACAAACAGGAATAGGCATGATGGTCCAGCAAGAGACAGAATTACCCTCCTCCTTTAAGCAACTAAATACAAACAAACAAAAAAACGGATAAAATATATTATATCAAGGCTTTCAAAATATGGACAAGAGGCAATGCAGGCCCTGATAAAAGGAAAGTACAACAAGACAATCCTTACAACTGCTGTAGATTCCTGTCCAGGGAGTTTTCAGGTTACTGCATGGAATATGTTCATATTAGGAAATACCTACCCTTCAACGAATGACTTCTCTTGAAGTTGGGGCTGTACAGTGGGTCCCAACTCACAATGAACCGATGTTCACAGGAAGGACACACTGTACCACCCTGCACTACTCTCCTCTCAGTTGTGCCTTTCCTTGAGACCAGTGGGGTAGCCACTATATCAGTCCATCTCCTTGAGGGGTTTTTTGTCGTTCATGGACACTCTACTTGACCCGGCATGATGTTCTTCTCCGGAAATGGGCCCTTCCTTATCACGTGCCAGAAGGACTTGAGACAATACCTCACCACCTTGCTTCTAAGGAGCATCCCGGGCAGACTCCTTCAAGGGCAGATTTGTTCATACTCTGGCAACTCATGGGATCTTGGCTATTCAATATGCTTCACCCACACGGTTTCAAAGGTGACAGTTCTCCTTTGTTCTTCCTTAGTCAATGACCCAGCTTGGCTATGCACATGAGGCAATCGACCCTGTCAAGTGTACCTTCCTTCTCAAGAGGACACCTTTCTTCATTAACTCATCAAAGAGGTCTTTGGTTGTCTAATTGATCAGTGCAAACCTTTATTGGATTTCTCCACTGCTGCTTCCATCAGAGTTGCTTATAGATCTAAGTGAAATGCAATCCTTGACACCTGTAGTATTTTCTTGATCACGATGAGGTACAGAAATTGACTTCACAGTACTTGACAACAAAAGCCATTGCCCCTGCCCTTCCCCCCAAAACACTAAAAAGCAAACCTTGAATGGATCCAGCTACTTCCAGGTAACTAACTGCATCATAGACCAACGCTCAAGAGTACTTATGGGAACCAAAAGTATCCAGCAGAAAACAAGGTCAAATTCATAATGTCTGATGTGCAGGAAAAAAATGACCAGTCATATCCCGGAGTGGAAAAATATGACCCACAATGAGAAGAAACCTCGGTCATTTGAAACAGACCTGAACAGTAATACTTGAGAGCTGACACTGCCTTCCAGTAACTGTCTGCCATATGTTGATGAAGGCAGTGAAGGCCATAAGTGCATTACAGACATGGAATAGAGCTGAGAACACAAATCTGGTGGTGGTCTTTAACCCAATCTTCCAAGTGAAAGTCATTTAAAATAATTACTAATTCTCTTTCAAGAAAAATTGGGATGGCCTATGTGTCGCCTGTTAAGTACTATGTTGGAAAGTGCCCTGGTGTTTCAAAGAAGTAATTTTCGCCTTGACTTGTCAAGACTTTTCATCTCGGCAGATTTTAGATCATCCTTGAGCTTCAGATAAGACAGTGGCATCTAAGACCCCCAGATACGAAAGAAATCAGTTGCTGGAGCTTCTGACAGTCAAGTAGAGGAAAACTTTGACCAAATGGTTCGAGCATCTCTCATTAAGTGTTTGAAGAAGCCGGTCAATACATCTCACTAACAATTCAAAACTGTACTGTCGTCCCCTGGTCTGATGTGGCATTCAATTACGCCACTTTATCAGGAAAATGTGATTAACTAACCCAATAATAATCTCCATAAAGCTAGAGACAATGAGATCTTCTATTAAAAGCATAACAAGATCTCAGAAGGACATTTAACATTGAAGTATTCTTTAACCACTTAGGTAAGAAAATGTGCTGAGGTTTTATGATTATAAATGGTAGCTCCCTTCATCAGAAAATTAATGAAGCACACGAATACACAAACATAACACATGTGGGCACTTTGAGACTCCCCGGAACAGAGTGAGTTTAGAAATTTTTATTTATATAAATGGTTACTCTACCACAAAAAAAGGAAGGGAATACCATACTTTATAATTAAGACTTTAAGAACACTGTGAAAACAATTAATTTGGTATATCCCATTTAATTCTTGTAGGCATTCACTATATCACCTATCAAACCTCGCCCTACCTCTCAGCTGGGCAAAGGTAACCCTTGTGGTTCTTTTCTTTGGCTGCTCGAAGAGGTAGACACTGAGAGACTGCTAATAGGAAATGACTCAGTATGTTACAGTGGTCTGCAAATTCTGATGCTTATGGTTTTTTTTTATTTTTTTTGTCTCCCCACCCTTCCACCCTCCACCCCCATTTTTTAGCATAAACTTTTAAAATAGGTGTACTTATAGATTATGTCCAGTCCAAAGTAAATCCCTTCAAGTCAATTCCAACTCATAACATCCTTATAGGACAGGGTAGAAGTGACGCTGTGGGTTTCTAAGACTATTAAGTGTTTTTAAGAGTGGGAAGACTTGTCTTTCTTCTCCTGTCTGGAGGATTCAAACTGCTGGCTTTGTGGTTAGCAGCCCCACCTGTAGCCAGTACGTCACCGGGGCTCATCCTATGTAAATTACAGGCACTAGGCATTACATTCAGAAACCCACAGGGGCAGTTCTCACCTGTTCCAAAGGGTTGCGCCAAGTCAGAATTAATTAATTTGGTGGCAGTGAGTTTGATTTTCAGTTATTTATTAAATTAGCAACTAAGCCTGTTGCCATCAAATTGGTCCCGAAGCGTGTGTATCAGAGTGAAATTGTGCTTCTGCAAGGTTTTCAGTAGCTGGGAAGAAGAATGCCACGCCTTTCTGCTGAGCCCCCTCTGGATTAACGGGAATCATCAAACTTTTATGTTATCTGCCAAGGGCGATAAAGATTTCGACCATCATACGACTCCAAAGGGGTTATCAGTAAAGCTTCATTGCTTTGATTTTGACCAAATAAAAAGGCAGCCAGAAGGTAAAACTGCTGGCCCTTCCTCTGCCCTGTTTGTGGAGTCTTCTTGTCCAAGACTCTCTAAACCATGGTCTCTCCTTCGTGGAACTGCCTCCACCTGTCTTCTAAACGTTGCTTCCTTGGCTTCAAGAACACACATCTCTCTCTACTTGATCCTTTTGACAAGAGTTTCTAGCTGCTGTTTGAATGGGGTAGCGATGGGGCAACACTCTTGAGATATGATAGATTAGGGTCCTGAGAACCCGCAAAGTGTCCACAGAAGGCCAGGGGGCTCTTAGAGTGGTAGGTGGGTGTGGGGTGACGTTCCGTGGATGGCAAGAGCCTAAAGAAATGCAGAGCTAGGTCTTGAATGCTAAAAGATACCACCAGTTGGCGTGAAAGTTTCCACAATGATTCCCACCGTGAAATCATTCAGGAAATCCAACTTCTCTCCTTATGTAAAGGGTTGGTCATCAAACCTTCAAAGAATCATCAAATGACAGAAGGAGATTGCTAACCATGACCTGGGGGTGGAGGCACAGAAAACCCACCTAGTCCATAATCACCCGATGTCATCTCTCAGGTGCATACTACCAACCCCATGTCCCTTATCCATGCTCACCGCTGTCTGCCATCTCTTGTGACTAAGGTGGCAAACAGCCCCACCTACCTGTCTGATTTCCAGGGAAGCCTTTCGGGTCAGTCAGGTAAGAATCATGGCACAGTCCCTGCAAGACCCCAACGGTGGTGCCCCAAGCAAGGGGGAGCTGCCACACTGCAACAGGCAAAGAGGTCTGAGACTGTGGGGGTGCCAGAGATTCAGACCGGTGGACTGTGTGGTTGCCGTCACATTTTTTTCCCCCTTAAAAAAACAAAATGACTTACGTCGCTGAGCCTCTCCCGTGAGCTGCTCCGGTGGAAAGCCTTGGATTCTCCGCTGTCACTGTCACTGTCACTGTCCCTGCAGCTGTTCTGGCCAGTCTTGAGCTACAGAGGAAAGAAGCAGAGATGGGAATAGAGTCAGGAGTCTCTCAACACAAGGGCTTTTAGCACCTGTTCCTTGATTCTAGCCATGGGTGACCCACCAAAGTGGCTTCTCATTTCTACACCCTGTGAGATGAGAGGCCATAGGAGAAGTCATCAAAGGTCCTGGAAAACAGGATGTCTTTCGAGGTGAGTAATAGATGAAGGGACCATCGAAAGATCTGAGGTCCACGATTCAATGGGATGTCATTTCTGAGGGAGAATTTCCTTCCTATAGTTCCATTATGATTCCTTACACCAATAATTTTTTTAAATGGTTCATTAAACAAATTCACTGCTATTGAGTTGATGCTGATAAATAGGTAATTCTGTAGGACAGGATTGAACGGCAGCTTGGGTTTCTGAGAGAGTCAGCAATGTCTTTCTCCAAGAGGTTCGGCTGGTGGTTTCAAACTGCTCACCTTGAAGATAGCAGCCCAATGCCTAACCACTACTCTACTGGGGCTCCTCATACAGGGCTCCTACACTTCCAAGAACCTGCAGCTGGATCATACCAACTCTGAGTTCCTGCCTGTTAGCTTCGGTTTCTCTACTGGGGAAAGAAACAGAACAAAATGAAAGAGTGTCAAGTTCAGAGATAACGATACCAGGATGCCAGCCTGCGCTCATTGGGAGAGACGATCAACAATCTCGCGCCTCTTGACACAACCGTCTGGAAGTCTCCTGCCAGGTCTAGGGAAGTACCAGATTAAGAACTACATCTGAAGCAAATTAAGTCAACACTCATTCACCAAATATGTATTAAGGGCCTCATTTGTGCCAGTTACTAAGCACCGCAAATAACATGCTAAACGAGAAAAGTGTGTCTGCTCCAATTTAGCCTGCATTCTACCGCTTTCCACACATTGGCCCAGCTCGGATTTTTTCCACTGAAAAAGAGCAAGCACACAGAGCTGCCGACCATCTGTCTAGAGGAGTCTATGAGTCAGTCACTCACATATGGACCATCAGTCTATGATGTCATCCGCAGGACTACCAGGCAGAGACTGCATGGAGAGGCGGGAGGGGAAACAGGCCCTCCACCATGGTCTCCAGCCAGCAAGGGACAGACAGGCGAGCCCAGAGGAGCAGCCATGCAGGGCCATGATGCTGAGGGGAAACTTGTAAAAGAGCTGGTGGTGTCGAGAGGTGAAGTGATGTCTGAGGTTTTGGGGGTCAGGATCCCTGATCCCGTGTCATGGGTGACCTGCTAACCAGAAGGTTAGCAGTTGGAAACAACTGACCCCTCCGAAGGAGAAAGATGAGGTTTTCCATGACCATGAAAAGAGACTGTCTGAAAAACTCCCAGGGAGTGGTTCAACCCTGTCTTACAGGGTCACTGGAAGTTGGAGTTGATTCAAGGGTGGTGAGTTTGTGTTTTCAAACACCGCTGGCCATGTAGGGCCGAGAGACCTAGGGAAGGCATTCCTTCGGGGGTGAGGGACAGGAGGCAGAAAAGTAAATGCAGGGAGAGCAACGTGGCAGGGAGGGAGCTTCCTATAGGAAGCTGGAAGACACCCAAGAGGGTCCTCAGGGGTTAGAACACAGTCTCAGACTGCACATGGGTCCCCATCCTTCTTGGTAGGGGGGGAATCCAGAGGGCAGACAGGTGAGAGATAGCAACAGCACAGCTTGCAGGTCATCAAGTGTCTCTGCATCGGGGCGGGGGGGGGGGGCACTGATGTCAATCAAGTGTATGGAGGGTGGGTGTGAAATGGACATCTTTGGGCCTTCAATGGTTGCCAGCAGCTGGAACCCCACTTCCTCCCACTCAGCTGCCCGACTTCTCACAATGAAGTATTCCCTTTCCCCTAACTTCCAGCCTCCCTGAACATCGACATTCATCACTTTGTTCTAGAATCTCTTTCTCCAGCAATTCTTCCCTAAAAGGGGGCTGGAAAATGGATGCTAATTTGACTTTGTATCCTCCTGAGCCCCTGAGCACTTCGTCTTCCCCTAAGTTCATGCTAAACCCACTAATTCTGAGTTAATTCGGATACAGGCTGGATGAGCCTTTTATTATTACTAGGGAATAAAAGTTGGGAAGATTGTCATTCTCAAGTTTCTGCTTCTCTTCTTATAATAAAGGGGGATTTAATCTGACATGAATGCCACGTTCTGTCATTTTCGGGCACAACCTCACCTGCCTTTCTTGTCTACAGGGCTCTGCTCTCTGCCTCTGGATTTTGGAACTCAAGATTTTTTACAAGTTTTTTTTTCTTTTTAAACGTTTCCTTTCCTCCACCGTGGACTCTGAAGAGCTCAATCACGCACCGTGACTCTTTTGGCAAGGCACCATCCATGTGTAGCAGCACACAGCTCCTCATTGTGATACACTTAGGAGTGCTAAAAAGGCCTGGTGTCAGGAATGCTTATGTTGCTGTCCGGGTCTGGAGACACTGAGTGAATTCCGACTCATGGTGACCCTTCCCCCTGCCCTTGTGCCAGCCTCTTGATTCTTAGACCAGTACCCAAACCCGGCTGTGACCCAGGCATGGCAGGGCATCAGCACTACCTGGTTCTCCGAGTTACCTCAGTGCATGAATGCAGAAGCAAACTAAGGAAGAGGCTTTGGCCAAACCAAGCCAAGGACTTAGGGGGAAAACCTCTGTCTTGAGGGCTTCCTGCTCTCTTCTTATTTTTAAATCTTCGTGTCCCTCTTGGTTTTCAAGTTTAATACAAAAAGGGTGGTTTGGGAGCCCTTTCACCCAAACAATAGCTTTCATCTTCCAGGGACACCTCACCCTGCACCCCCCCCCCCCCAAAAAAAAAGGAATTCAGCTAAGGGATAGTAGGGCAATAGTTCTTTACGGAAACTCATTTCTCATCCTGGTTGAGAAATTCACTGGGATTGAGGGATGCAAGATGTCCAGGCTTTCCCCGATGCCCACATCTTTAAATAAAGTCACAGAACTGGGGTCTTTTCTGTGCTTCTTCTTTTGAATCATCTTCTTAGGGGCTGGTACAGCTCTTATCATAACGCACACATTCATCCCCTGGGTCAAGCACATTTGTATCTATGTTGCTATCATCCTTTGCAAGACACCGTCTTTCTACTCAAGCCCTTGGTATCAGCTCCTTGTCTTTTTCCCTCCTTCCCATCTCTCCCTCATGAACCCTTGATAATATCTATGTAGATTTTCATGTCTTACACCGACGGACGTCTCCTTTTTCTGTGCTTCCTGATGGATGGCAGAGGATGGCTTTGGCAAGGCTTAAGAGGAGCCTTAGTGGCTCTGGTGAAAATAAGTTCACTAAATGTTGATCACGGATGAGGGACACACACCGCACACGTGCACACACACACACACACAACACCAACTCACTGGTGTCACTGAGTTGATTCCAACTCCCAGGGACCCTCCCTCTAGAGCAGGGCAGTATGTGCCCCAGAGTGTTTCCAAAACTGTAACTCTTCATGGGAGTATAAAACCTCATGTTTCTCCTGTGGAGAGGCTGGTGGTTTCCAACTGCTGATCTGGTGGCTAACAACCCCCTACAAAACCCACGAGGCCACCACGGCTCCATGAAAGCGAGACCTGAGAAGCATAGTGCACTAGCCCTGCCCCTGCTCTGCCAGAAAAAGCACTTTGACAGATGCCTTTCAGACAGCCTTACACAAAACCCACCCCACGCTAACCCCTTTCTCCTCCAAAGCCAGGCTCAAGTTTAAAGGAAACTTAGGATTTTAAGCTGTCAGACAGCTCAATATTTCAAAGAAACCGACTGACTGCAGTTAAGTACTAAAGCTAAACCACTAGATTTCAGGCAAAAGAGCATTCAATTCTAATCCCATGAATACATTTCCACCCCGGCATCCTAAGGCACATCCGGTGGAACATTTGGGATTGCATAACTAAGGCCGAAGTTGTAATCCTTTTCACTTGAAATTCCCAGCTATTACCTATAACCACGAAGCACAGCAAAGGCCAGGTGCTGGCTTAAACATTTAACGAACTCAAAACAACTGATCTGCATGCATTGATTCATCCAAGAGCTTGGCCGCTCTTGCTAAGAAAGCCTTCTCTATACCAGGTGCAATGAGGATTCTTAGAATAAGCATTTTTCAATATCCTTCCACCCAAACCCCAAACAAACAAATAAAGGTGGTGCTTCTTTCTTTCTTTTTGCTTAGTCTTCATATATATTTTATCTCAACAAAGCATAAAGTGCAAAGAAGCACACACCAAAAAAGCCCACCTTGATTTTTATTCATCTTCCTATTAAATACTTTTATCAGGCCCTCTGACATCTCTTATTACAAGGCATACATTCATCCATTGTGTCAAGCCCATGTGCACCAATGCTGCCATCATCATTTTCAAAGCATTCTCTTCCCACTTGAACTCCTGCTATCAGTCTCCATTTCTTCCCCCTGCTTCCCTGCTTCCCTGCTTCCCCTTCTTCCTCATGAACCTTTGATAAATTATAGATTATTATTTTCATATCTTACATTGTCTTCTGTCACCCGTCATCCACCTATCCAGGAGGCTTCCTGATACAGCGGGCGACATGTGGAGATGCCGAACACAGGCTCCACAGGTGCAGTGTGAAACCGGAAGCACTTTACTCGCTCCCTGAAAGACTGACATCTTCAGATTCCTGAAAGGGGCCGATCTTCTCTGTCTCACAGGCTGTCTATGAGGCAGAGTTGGCTGAGCAGCAGTGAGTTTGGGTTGGGTGTGGTAGCCACCTCTCCTTGCACATATCTCTTCTCATTAGTATAATGATGCCACCAGTTGTCTGTCAGGTTGCCATCATGTGGTGGTCTGGGTGTTGCTGTGACTCTGGAAACTTGTACTGCAAGTGCAGGCAAGGTCACCCAAAATGAACACACTTCAACCGAGCTTCCAGGCACAGAAAGGACGATGAAGAAGGAATCAGCGATCCACTTTGGAAAAAATAAGCCATTTGAAAACCCAGTAGATAGCGTGGAAACATTGGCAGATGCTGAAGGCTGAATGTATAGAAGCAAAACACTGAAGATTGTGCCTGAAGATGAGCCCTACTATTGGAAGGCACTCAAAATATGAGCGAGCATGAGTTGATTTCTCAAAGTAGGGCCGGCCATAATAACATCGATGGAGCAAAGCCCATGGGAGCAAAGCCTTCAGAACCTTAATTTGCTTATTAGGCACTGCTCAGCAAGAGAAGAAACAGTTGTAAAAACCTATGCTTCAGCAGAACTTGAATGTAAGAAGGATGAATCTAGGAAAATTGGAAGTCGTCAAACATGAAAAGGCATGTATGAAGATCAATTCTTAGGTGTTAATGAGCAGAAATGGACTGAATTAGCCATTTGGAAATAGAAAATCATTTGGGTAACTACTTTAGGAATAACACAATCAAAAGGAATGGCATCACATTCATCCCCCAAAAGGACATTTTAAGACCTATCTTAAAGTATAAGACTGTCTCTGGAAGCATTATATCTAACTACTTTCAAGGAAATCCAATACATACAGCTATTATTCAATTGTATACACCAACCATCAAAGCTAATGATGCTGAAATTGATGCATTAATAATTATTGACGATTGTAATTCACAAGATGAAAATAAAGAGAGAGGAAGAGTAGTTGGTCTGGGTGATAAGAAACAAAGCTGGAGATCACATGATAAACATTCTCAAGAATTTTCAACTTAACCATACATTGCACATATCTTTTTGTAGCAACACTAACTGTGACAGTACACATGGACTTCTCACGAGGGAATACCCAGAGATCACATTGACTACATCTAGACACAGTGGAGATGCAGATCAATACCAGAAGCTACAATTGGGCCAGTCATTGACTGTGAGGCGATCATCAATTGCTCACATGTAAGTTTCGGTTTAAGCTGAAGAACATTAAAACAAGTCCACAAGAGCCAAAATATGACCTTCAGTCTCTCCCATCTGAATTTAGAGAACATCTCGAGAACGAATTTGACACACTGAAACACTAATGACAGAAGACCCAGTGATCTGAGGGGGATCATCGAGAACATCATTCAAGAGGAAAGCCAAACGTTCATTTAAAGAAAAAAACAGATAATAAAGAAAATAGCAAAGTGATATTCTGAAGGGATAGTCAGAAGAAACTCTGAAACTTGCCCTGAATTGCAGAGCAGATAAGGCAAATGGAGGAAACGATGAAGTCAAATTGCTGAACAGAAACTTTCAAAAGGCAGCTTGAGACTGGAGAAGGTGCACTAGTAGAGAGGGGAGCTGGAGATAGGGGGAAACCAAGATGGATGAGCTCCTGCAGGCCAGTGATTAGATTGGAGATGCTGGAAGCGTAGAGAGAAGGTGGGGTAGAGAGATGGAACCAACTGCAAGGATATACACATAAGTTCCTATTTGAAGGACGGGCATCGAAGGAGAAGGTTGGGGGAGAGGTCAGGTAGTGTAAGATATGACAGAACAATAACAATGTATAAAGTATTGAGGGTTGGTGGGGAGGAGAGAGCAGGGTAAGAGGGGAAGGGTTGGAAAAGCTGATACTAGGGGCTCGAGGGAAAAGGCAGACGATTGGAGAATGATAATAGCAGTGGGCATGTGAGGGTGCTTGGCACAGTATGCTTATTTATGTATTGTGAAAAACGATGTATGAGCCCCCAATAAAATGATTAAAAAATAGCAGGGGACTCTGCAAAAGAGCAAACAATCCTGACTTGGAAGAAGTACATCCAGATGGCTCCTCAGAGGCCAGGGCGGAGAGACTTGCTCTTACATACTTTTGCACGTGGTGTCAGGAGAGAGCAGTCGTGGAGGACTGGAAAAATCAAAGGGCAGCTAAAAGGAGGAAAGGCCTGGACAAGATAAACAGAAACAATGTCTGCAAGCTTGGGCTCCATCATCAAAATAATTGGGAGGATGGTGCAGGACTGGGCAGGGCTTCATTCTGCTGCTCACAGGGTAACTATGGATCAGAACCACCCACATCAGTGTAAGTACAAAGCAGAGGAGTCAGAGCTTGCACAAAACAAAACGAAAGGCAGCGAGGATGTGGCCTGAGTGGCAGGGATGCTATCATCAATATTATCATACTCTGGGCCCTAGAAGAAGCTGATGTTTGCTTTTCCTCTGATTTCATGGTTCACGACGCATCCTGCAAAGCCCCGACACTGATCGCACTCCAGAGTTCACGGGGATACGTGGTGATTCATTAGGGAGACAATGGTCCATGGCGTTCTGAGGCTGCTATGTGAGCAGCTAACAGAGCCCTGTCACCCTGGACTGAGAGCAGGTGAAGGGTGCTGTGCACACCTGTCAATCACTTGCCAGCTTGGCCAGGCCAGTTCCAAACATCAGGTGTCCTTAGCCCTACAAACGCATTCTATAGGACGGGGTGGGGTGGGGGCTGTGGAGAAGGGGTCTAAGTCTGGAGCTGGAGAATGGGGATGGAAATTCTGCAAAGCCCGGCCGATGGTAGAAGGTGGTCTAAAGTGTCTCCTTCCATGGGTGGGGTGCCCCAAGGACATATAAAAGGGGGTCCCAGGGGGCCCAGGAAGCATCCCTTCCTCTTCTCATTCCATTTCCCAGGGTCTTATGGAAGTGCCCTTGTAGGGGTCATTTCTGACAGCAGCGTGTTCCTCTGGGGATTGAAATGGACCTCGTGCCAATGGCTTGTGTTTATGCCAACAAGCTCAGAGGGACATTTAGTGCAGGGTAGCTCTCTGTGTCCGCAGGCTTCCCCCCCATCAAAGCAGCCAAACACAGTGGTAGCTTCTGTTTTCTCCAAGATAAAAAAATGATTTTGGATTTCCATTTCCATTTCCAAAAAATCAGGGAAAGTTTAAAGAAATAAAATGTCTACAAATACAATGGGATCACAGAGGCAATCATAAACATGCTGTTTAAGAATTTTAAGAAAGTTATTCCTAAAAGCCTGAAAAAACAGACATCCTGCTATGAAATTAATCTGGTCTATGAGTTATTTCGTGATGGAATGCATTCTCGATTAGCCAGAAAGATTAAAGAGAAGAGCGAGAGTAAGATTATAGCTACCTGGATGGGAACAAAAAGATCTATGGCCAAAAGTGAAAATGAAGGACACTTTAAAAAGAACACAAGAACACAAATCAGAACCTAAAATACTTCAGAATTAATAATGAAGAGCATTACTGGGAGAACCTCCCCAAAATACAAGAGACATACCTCTTAGGAACAACTATAAAGATATTCAAAGAAAGCCGGCATGAAAAATAACAAAAACATCATGGGCACATTACTAAATTATAGCAACAAACATGGTCTTTAGTACATTTTTCAGAACCATAATCAAATAGTTAAAACATTTAAATTGCTAAATATTACACCAAATTCATCCCAAAGATTAAAACATATGGAATCCTGATCATTTGCCAAACTGTGAGACGAAAGAAAACCAAAACAGGGAATGCATGAAGAAACTTCCCAAATTAAAAAAAGAAATCGAATTAAATGCAACAAATTGAATTTGGTAACAATATAATGGAGAGTCCACAAAAAATCTGACAGATACTTTTCACAAAAATAGAAGCTCTCCTTAATCTGTACCTAGGCACAAGGGAAATTTCTGACTTGGGTGCAACATTCTAAAACTAGTGTACAATGGGTGGGTTTTACAATAAAGGTGTTTCCATATGTTAAAATCCCATGAATTCAACTCAAACCAAGAGGAGTCTCTTTCCTTTGATTTACCTAAGGAGGCCAAGGTCATTGGGGTAATCCAATCCCTGAGAGTAAAGGTGTATGCAGTAAAATACAAGCACTTCAGGGTGACTGTCACAATCCTTCTCTCCTAACCCAGTAACAAAAACACTGCCAGGGTGTCCATTCTGAACCCTGTTGACCTTTGAGGACAGAGCAGAGGATCTCTGTTGAGTTTCTGAGACTGGACCTTTCTAGGAGCAGAGGGCCTCACCTGCCTCCCTTGAATGGGTGAGCTGGAACTGCTGGCGGCTTTCCTGCTTCCACACTGGGTTTTAAAAGCCCAGCAAAGGAGAAATGACTGTTAAATCCACCTATCACTACATTGCTCTGGTGGAATCACAAAAGTTTCATTTAAAGCAACCAAAGGTAGTTAAGGCAGGACCTGCATGGACTTTGGAAAAGTTGTCTGCTCTTACCAAATAAATACTTAAGGTATGAGGGCAGAGAGATTAACTTAAAGCTCAGTTGAAAATGAGTCAGTGGGAGACTCGTGGACTTAAGTTCATAATTGTCCAAGTCCTCTAACTTCCCCTTCCCTCCAACAGGAGTACGGATTCCATAACAAGAACGATGGGTAGCTGCTTTGCTCCAGAGTCTGGCACAGGTCTCGAATTTATCCATTCTTCCATAAATATTTACTTAATTGGCCATACTCTTTAAGGTCTGTTGGATTTATATTAAAATCTCCCTCGAAACCTCACCCAGACCAAACATCAAAGAACATGGATCGGGTTAGAAAAAGCCAGTCTCAGGGTCTGGCCCATAAGCAGAATGGAAGCATGGAAAGTGACCGAAGCACTGAGGACTGAGGGGTGGTCATAAGGCGGTGCGGGGAGGGGGGGGCGGGGGGGGTGTCCCATGAGCACAGACAACTCGTCATTAGAGGCTTTGTGCGTCGAAAAGCAACACTGTCGATTTTTGTGCCACAAACACTGATCACATGCAATATCACATTATTTTTGAGAGTCAGCATGGGGGCCTAGAATGAAAGACAGCGCATAATTCCACTTAAATAGATCTTCCTGGCATTTGCGATTTTTGAAAGCACTTGTTCTGCAAAAGGTTAAAAACCACTACCAAAGGAAGTTAATAGCGCCCTTAGGATTATGCATACTTATTGATGAGATTGCCACTTTAAAGTAATTTGGATAATACAGAGCTTTTTTTTTTTTTTAATCCTCGTTCATTTTCCTTCAATCAAGTGTTTTATAAAACTTGAAGGGGGGAGTGCGTAGAAATGTCTTTTCTTATTCTTTTCAAATCCATCTGATCGAAAACCTTATTTTGACACATCCTGTAAAGGTACTAACTTAAAAAAAGTGTACTATCCCAAACACCAATTTCTTAATATAAGACAGTCGTGAAAATAAACACTAGCAACAAATTCACTGGCATTGAGCTGATTCCAACTCAGAATGACCCAACTGGAACAGAGGTCCAGTTTTAGGATGGGATCAGACTGGTCATTCCCTTGCTCCCGCCATGCAGGGCAGTCTGAGTCACAGTGACTCTAGAGGACAGAGGAGACCTGCCTTTGTGCATTTCCAAGCTTATGATTCTCTGTGAGAATACACAGCCTCCTCTTTCTGCTGTATATCAGGTGATGGTTTCCAGCTTCTGACCTTGTGGCTAGCAGCCCAACGTGTAATGAACTGCGTCATCAAGGTTCAGAAATAACAGCGATACCATTCATGAAAGAAGGCAAATCAGTTCTCGGCATAAATATATCCTCCAAAGTAAACGTCTAAACAGTAAGGCACTTTCGGTGCAGGTACTGTTAAGCCTGTTCTGTCATCTTTCAAAGGAATGGTTTTATATGACTACCCCTCCCCCCCCCCAACCAATAACAGCACATTCTAACTGAATTACCTCCAGAGCTTTACAAGGTGTTGGGGGTACTGCAACAATGACATCCCTATAACCTACACCTTGACCTGTATCACTTACCGGCATCACCTGAAGGACAGGAGTGACATAGGACAAACGTCACAGACACACA
>PVJH01020923.1:0-39776 GCA_004026705.1 Nesogale talazaci
GAGGGTGGCGGGGGCGTGGGAGTGGGAGTGGTGGAAGAGGTGGTAAAGGGGTTAGGGGGTGGCGGTGGTGGTGGTTAGGTGCTGTCAGGTTGGTTCCAACTTACAGCAGCCCTGTGAACAATGGAACAAGACGCCACCTGCCAAGCCCCCTCCTCACAGTTGCTATGCTTGAGCCCTTTGTCAAAGCCACGGCATTGATTGTTTTGTCAATGGTCTTCCTCTCTTGTGTTGCACCCTTGAATGAAGCACTTTGGAGAAGATTCCATATATTTGTGTTATGGTGCTAGTGAAGAAAACTGAACAAACAAACAAGTCTATCTTGGGAGAAGTATAGCCAGAATGCTCCTTAGAAGCAAGACTGGCAAGACTTTGTCTCACAGACTTGGGACATGTTTTCAAAAGTGACCAGTTCTTAGAGAAGGACATCATCCTTAGGCAAGTGGAGGGGTGGACAAATAGACTGCTCTGTCATCATACCCCATATGACTCCCCGAGCCATGTGGTTCAGTCTGCAGAGGTCTGAGTTAAAACTGATAATTAATAATGACAAAATCTTAAAGTCTTAAGCATCTTTCCTCAAAATTCAGCCAATGACTCTAACAGATAAACCTCTTAATATCCTCCACTCCCACACCCAGCCCATTACATATCTCCCCATTTTCCATAGGTCCTTAGAAACAAGAGTATCCCTATCATGATCTCTTAAAAAAAAAAAACTCTTACTCTCCTTCCCTACCCTTAGTCCTCTTGCTCTGTGGTAGTTACATAATCTGGTGTCAATCTGAGAGGATTAGAAGTGAAGGGGTACAGCTAGAGACAGACTTTCGATGGACAGTTGACTGAATTGCTGGGGAAAAAAGTGTACAAGCTTTGAGTTAAAAGGAGTTTCTATACTGTGCTTATTGGTTCCATTTGCAATCCTCTCCTCTACTGTAATTCTTTCCATATCTACTTCCAGTGCCCAAACCACTAGGAAGGTGTGCCTAGCACAAGGCTAGTTCCAGTCCTTCATGTGGGATCCTTGGATGCAGAACCACTTCAGTCAGGAACCACAAAAAGCACCCAGAAGCTTGGCAAATGTCATGTGCTTTGAGCAGCATGCACATCCCATAGAGCAATGTTCCCACCTGTTCCCACCTGGACTGAATAAATATCTTGATGTCTCAAAAAAAAAAAAAAAAGAAGTGAAGGGGTGCAGTCTGGCCTGTCAATCAAGATGTAGCCAATGAGACCTTTGTGTGGGCGTGGCTTTCCCCTGAGAATTCTGGCAATTCCTGGATTTCCTTCTTGGAGGTGGGAGACAGTTCTCTCAGCTCACTCGCGAAGAGATGCTCTACTGACAAGACACATGTCGCTACACCCTGGGAGCTGGAGAAGTCACACGGACATACTCTGTTGCAACCAGACATCTGGAGCTGAAGAAACCACACAGAGACCCCTGTTAGCACTGAGATGCTTACAATGCCACTGGATTCACAAGACTTCCAATGCACTGGCCTGCAATCCTCCTGCATTAGGCATCATTGCATGTATTTCATGAATCTGAAGAGGACTTTATAAATTGATATGGGACATATGGACTAATATTGGACTTATGGACTTGATCTGGACTGGATTGGAATGTTTTCTCAATATTCAATCGCTCCTGTATATAATAAACCTGTTTCATGTATATATGTGTCTATGAATTTGTTTCTCTAGTCTACCCAGACTAACACATCCTCCTAGATCTGATTCTGTGTTCACCCAATCTTTGTTTCCTAAGTCTTTCTCCACTGAACCTTTATTTTCCAAGTCTGTCCTTCCAAGTCATTCTCTAGTTCTGTATCACCAAGGCCTGGTCCCAGTGACTGAGACCATCTTTCCTCAGAAGGTGGGGAGGAGAGACAGGAAAGCATATAAAGTAAACCATCCATCTGTATGGGAAGAGGAAAGGGGGACTAAAGTAAGCCCCACTTAACTCAGCAGTGAATAAATGAGACCGCAGGGTCTGGATCTAGATGTATAAGAAGCTATGTGGCTTTGGGCAAGTTGTGAAATATCAGCTGGAAGAGGATGGCCCTTAGGGGTGTGGATCAACTGTGGGGGTAAAGTCATTAATACATGGAAATGCTTAGGTTAATATATGATTCAATGGGTGCTGGCTTCCCCCATGGAAAGTTGTTATCTCAGCAGATGTCATCATTCACAAATCAGGGAAACCTAGAGGTGCAAAAGTTAAAACACTCAGCCTATAACTGAAAGGTCATTGGTTTGGCATATGCAACGATAGATGCTTCAACAAATCTTAGGTTAAATTGGAATAAAAGCTATAGATAAACCATTTAGATAAACTCACCTTCCCTAACTGAGTTGAATACCACACCACACTTCCACCATGTAAGCCTCAAATCCTCACATGGACTCCTTCAATAATGCCTACTAGCAAGCCCTGAAAAAAACTAAAGGAAAGTGTAACAGAGAGATGAATAGTGTCTTCAAGGAAGTTACAGACACTAGAAGGGATGAAGAATAAAGACCAAACTATTGCTTCTCCAAGAATGGTATGTGATTCGAGACTCCGGTAGAAGAAAACTATAGAAAATGCTTTAAATGCAAAAGAATATATATTGCCCTCTTAACCAAGGATTTCAAGCAAGACTGGACCCAAGTGTTCAAAGAGTTCATCATGACTTGGTCTTACTTTCTTCATCTCAATTCAATTTTTCTCTCTGTTATCTCAACTTCAAGTATAATTTCTTCTGGTAGTAGCTGCCAAAGTTCCAGATTTCTCTCTCTCTAGATTAATACAGGGAGTCTCCAACTGATGAAATCTTTGAATTATAACAAATCACACACCAGTGGGCCCTTGTGTGTATGTGTGTAATTCTTATTGCCAGTAATATGTGCTGTCTATAGTGTCATAGCATGTAATTAATTATGTGATGTGACCATACCTTATCAGGGATATTCAGAAGTGGGGCAGTTAAAGCACTCAACTGATAACTGAAAGACCAGGAGTTTGAACCACCAGCTGCTGTTAGAAGGACGCGCAGTCAACTTCCATAACAATGAAGAGCCTTGGGGACTCTATGGGGACAGTACTTCTCTGCTCAGGAGGGTCACTGTGAACCAGAACCAACTCAATCATAACGGGTTTGTTTCTTTGGGTTTATTATCCTCAGGTGTTTACTCACATATACTCATTTTTATAATTTACTGTACAAAACCACTACTATATATCAATACTAATGAAAAAGAAAAGGTATCTTACCTATGACAGAACCAACTCCCAACAGAGTTTTTGGAATTGGAATGGTCACATTGCACCATTATTCCTACAGTATTCATGGGGAAGGGCTCCTTTGGGTCATGTGATGCCTGTGAGCCAATCACTGTGACCGGAGTATGAAAGCCACCAGCCAGGCTTCTAGGTCACAAATACATCCTGAGGACTTGATGAGCCTCCCTCATTCTTGACAAAGAGGAAAAAATAGGGTTCCATTTTGAAAGAAATGCTCAGGAGTAGGGAATATTTCTTTCTGATTTACATGGGGTCACCATGGATCATTCAATTCAATCACAATCACAAGAATGCCTAAAAAAGCAGGAAATGTTTGCCTGGTAAGCAAAAACTGTAGGGATCCTCTCTAGAAGCAAAGGGGTTTTGCACTAGGGGATGTTGTTTAAACTGCACAGAAAACTTCTCTCTACTGTCCCCTCCCAGGACCCTGGCCCACAGCTCTATCTGAAAATGAAGAACTTTCACATTCTCAGGGAAGAAGGCAATGCCCACAGCTCTGGCCACCTTGCAGACGGACAGGAAGCCAGGGATGAGGAAACTGAGATCTTGACACCACGGTCTTCCACCGCAGATGAGCAAGACTGCAGCTGTCCCTGGCTCCAAGTCCTCTGCTGCTCCCATGGATGTCCAGTCTCACCAGCTTTCCTGCAGACTGTCCTGAGAGTGCTGTGATCTGTGTAAGATCCTGGGGTCTCCTTATCTGAGCTCTTATTTTCTTTTTTTTCCTCCCCCACCTCCTCCAAAAAGTTGTATTAGCATATGATTTACATATCATACAATTCAATAATTCAATTGTTCAATTCATATCATGAAGAACTGTATAATCATAACATTGATTTTAGAACATCTCCCCTCCCCAATCCCACTACTCCCATGGTTAACTTGCCTTTAAAATGAGTTGTGCAATCAAAATCAGTTCTATTGCTCTCTCCCTCCTCCTGCCTTCATTATCTCCTTTCCCTCCTTTTCACTAACCCCCCTACCCTTGTATCTCCTATAAACCTTTGTATCAGTTATTATCATTATATACCTACTCTTGCTGTGTTTTGCAAACTGGAAAACCCAAGCAAAACAACTTTTAAAAATTGAAATATAGTGGTAAGGATAAAATAATAACTGTATAGACACAAAAATACAAAGAATAAGTAAGAAAGAAAAGACCTACATAAACATCCCAAAAGTCAGGGAAAACTTTTCTGTCATGGAACCAGTAAGAGATAGTTACACTCAGAAAAAATTCAGGGTGGGTCTGTAGGGATGTCAATTGGCCATATATTGAGTTTGATTCTGCACAATCAAGATTATAATGATCTCTACCTGATAATAAGGCTGTACGGGGCTCTTGCTTATAGCTGCAGGGAATCTGCCGATGGCTCAGTCTGACTGGATACTCTGTAGATGGGTTTTGGGCTGTCCTCCATAGCCTCCTACAAATTATGTGTTCAAAACTTTAGCTCTGATATTTTCCCTTTGCCATATTTGACTTTGAAATTATCATCTTTGATTCACACAAGCTGGTGTGTTTCATCAGTGTGGATTTAATTGGCTCCTCACTTAGATGACTGCTTGTTTGAATACAAGCCTTTGAAACTCCAGACTCTCTTCTGATTGATAGGCAGGGACCATTTACTTTTTCCCCAAACTTTTCTGTAGCACCCTTATCTTCAGTGACTATTTCATGAAGATGAGTACGGAGTAAAGCCATGTTATCAGAATGAACTGTTCTTGAATTGGAGCTACAGTTAAGTAGGAGCCCAGACTCCATCTGCTTGCCCAAGAGGGTTGCACCTGTCACATTGATTTTGACAATTGTAATATGACAACATCAAAACCCTTTAAGACCAACTGCATCAATAGTAGCCATAATCCAACCAACAACCAAACAAAGAGAATGCACACATACACAAAAAACAAAGGGAAAAAGTAAGCTACAAGCAGGAAAGCAAAAACTCCTATAAACAAAGAAGTACGCCAGTTACCCCCCTGATGTACAGTCGATTGCACTCGTCTTGTCATCATTTCCCCAATGATCCAACACTACAGATACTGTCAGTATGAGGAGTCTATGTGAGCACCCATGAGTTTTTGCCCCGCACAGTTTCATCTTGAGCCACAACCCAACAGTTTTTGCCCTACACAGTTTGATCTCTCATTCAATTGGGTTTCGTTGACCCTAAGTGTGGGGACAAGTGTCAGGGTGGATCTTCCTGGGCCAACTCCCCTAAGTGTAGACCGCTCTTCCATGTACCCCAAACTGTAGAATCTCTTCAGAGTGGGCACTGAGGCACTGCATATATGATGATACTGGATCCCCTTCTAGCAGACACCCACTGAGCTGGGGGTTCCCCCCAAAATCCATTAACTGCCACTTTCACAATCCTGGGGCGGTTCCTCTCTGCTTCCTCTCCAATCCAAGCACCCCAGCCCTCAGTCCAAGGGTGTAGGCAGCTTCAATGTAGGGTTCAGTTCCATCAGCAGGGCCTCTATATTGTCCTTCTGGTATAGCCCTTGCATGATGCCAGATCAGCTTCCATGATTATCATGGTGCTTAGTCTGTGGCGTGGTTCACCAAACATTTCATAGCTGAAGGTTGTGCAGAAACGTATCTGTAGTGTCTACCCAGGAACATAAAACGTGACCTGTTGTTCCCCCACATTCTTTCTACTCATTGCTTAGCATCTCTTCCCACTGTGTGGTTAGTTCTGCCCAATCACCCACCATACTCACCAAAAGAACTATCAGCATCTCCTCCATAATGTAGACAGTCTCCTCTTGTGGTCTTGGCTTGAATTTTCCAAAAGCTTCTGTGCTAGTCCAAGTAGACTTGAGAAACAAGTTCATAAATGCACATATGTGTATATAAGGGAGAGGCTTATATACAAGAGGAATGGAACATTGAGAAAGCATCCCAACCCAGTTCTTTCCAAGTCCATAAGTATGATATTAGTTCATATGTCCAATACCAATCTATAAGTCCTCTTCAGATGCATGAGACACATGCAATGATTCCAGGACAATCACAAGCCAGTGGGTGCAGAGTCTTGTGTATCCAGTGGTGGCAGGAGCATCTCAGCACTGACAGAGGCCTTTGTGGGGTTTCTCAAGCACCTCAGCACTGGCGGGAGTCTCTACAAGGCTTTTCTGGCTTCAGAGGTTTGATTCCATCAGGGTAAACCCCTGTGGCATCTCCTCTGAGAGGTCTCACAGGGAGTCAACCTTGTGTCTTATCAGTAGAGCATCTCCAAGGGACTAAGTCATAAGTCTCTCATCTCCAAGAGGGAAATACAGCCAAATTTCCCAGAATTCTCAGGAGAAAGCCATGCCCACAAAAAGGAATCATTGGCTATCTCTAGATTGGCTGACTAGACCCCACCCCTACACTCCCAATCCCGAAATTGATACCAGATTAGTTTCAAATACCATAGCTTCTCCTTCCATTCCTGTGAGTTTGGAGGTGGGGGTTGGGGGGTGGGGAGAACTCCTTTGATTTGCCCCCAGACTTGTTTCAAATGCTATTTAGCTTTAAGTAGATAGTCATCTCCCTATTCCCCCTTCTTGAAGAAAGGAGTGACCCCAGGCAATGTTGGGTCTGCCTTTCACAATGGCTGAGCTGTGAAGGGCAGGAAACAGTCTGGCTCATCCACAGGCATGGTGGCACTGGCTTATCAGTGGTCGAAGCAGAGAAGAGGGGTCATATGCCCAAGTGTCTTCCCCACCTAGGTGAGCCCTTAGAATAACACCTGCTCAACTGAATACAAGGATCTTCATATAACTCCTCCCAGCAGAAAAGTGAGTGAAGGGAGACATCAGACAGCGTAAGATATGACAAAATAATAATTTATAAGTTATCAGGGTTCATAAGGAAGTGGTGGGGGAGGGAGAGGAAAAGGAAGGAGCTGATTCCAAGATCTCAAGTAGAAAGCAAATGTTTTGAGAGTGATGATGGCGACAAATATACAAATGTGTTTGACACAGTGGAGGGATGTATGAATTGTAATAAGAGTTGTATGAGCCCCTCATAAAATGATTCTTAAAAGAAAGGAAAAATAACACCTGTTCTCTCTTCTACCTCCCACGAAGTTCTCATCCAACCCAGCAAGTCAATCCAGAGTCCCCATTGAGACAGGTCTTGAGTTGTCCAAGTCTCTGCACAACAGCCTTTCTCTAAAGGTGTGGGATATAGACTCTGTTGAGAGCCCCCTGGACTAGGATGCCCAGCCGAGTATGCCAGACAGGCACCTCTAGGAATGCTGCATGCAGGGAGGGTATGAAGGTCGAAGCAGAGAAGAGGGGTCATATGCCCAAGTGTGGATTTTGAGTCGGAAAAAAAAAAAGCTCCTTATGCACAGGGCACTGTCATCCACCCTGAGCATTTCAAGGAACTAGAAAGAAACAAAGAGGGTTAAACAAATGCAAGTCAAGTATAAGAACAAGCAAAGACGCAGGACAACTGAAAGAAATGCGGACACCTAGTCTTGGCCATTTGTAACTTAGAACGCTTACTACCTCCCTTTGGGCCCCCGAATGCCACTCCTTTTCAAGAGCACTCTTTAATAAACACAGATTAAAGGTGCTTAAATCTCTGTTTCCCTTTTCTTCATATGCATAAACTGATAAACATCCCTGGGTTGGCTGGGATTTATATAGGCAGATTCTTGCAAGTTTGTCTTATATATCTGAACTGTGGCTTATAAATCAAATTTGGTTCTTTTCTCTGAAAAGTAAATTATTTATCTAAGGGAGAGCTCTAGAAGATGGAAGGAGAGGCACAGAGAAGATGCTATGTCTTAGATGTCATTTATATTCCCCAAGATGAGACAGTGTTGGTGGAGCAAGTTTCTGCCTTACCTATTTCAGTGTTCCTCCTAGATTTCTTGTCTTCTTTGCTGGTATCCATGGATTTCTGAAATTGGCTTTATGTTGAGCACATCACTCACAGAATTCAAATCAGTGTCTCACCTTGCATCTAACCTTCACCTTGACTAAGAACTCTCCAAGCAAACTCGTTCAGTCTAGGGTTTTAATCCCCAAACTCAATGTCACTCAGTCAGGTACAACTCACTGTGATTCTACCTCCCACAAGGTACCACAAGATAGAACTGCCCCTGTGAGTTTCTTTATGGGAACAAGGAAGCCTCATCTTTGTCCAACAGCATGTCTGGAAGTTTTGAACTGCTGACCTTGGGGTTAGCAGGCCAAAGCATAACCATTACATGTACCATGGGTTTTTCAGCACCCTTGAAGCGTGTTGTGCTAGAGTATCTGCAGACACTTTCCTCTGTTCCATGTTAACCAACACCACCAGGCATCCAGAAATGGAAGTTGGAGAGGAGTCGCTTTACAATCCAACCAGCAGTGGCCAGGGATGCATGTCCAAAATGAAGCTATTTGCTCTTGCATCAACGAGGGAAGCTATCCTGGGAGTTGCCTTCCACTATCTCCATAAGCCTACTTAACTCTTCCTTGTCATGAAGGTCGTCAGAACTCTTTTTCCTCTTCTTGTGGTATTTAGAAGTAACAGCAGAAAGGAAGCACTGTTGCCCACCCTGGGGCCTCTCTGCATCTCCAGAGAGCTGCCTGGTCATCAGCCCCTTCTGAGTGGGCCGCCTGTGCTCAAGTCCACACAGAAGTGTAATCCCAAAGTACTGCTTGACTTCCAAACTCACAGAAGGTTGACTTTTGTTCATTAATCTAGATTTATCTACCTGAGACAAAAATAAGTAGACTTGTATATTCCAGAAAGAATGCTTGCTAAGTGAACTAAAAAGAAGTATCTGTGTGAGTCCGAGTTGATTCCCAGAAGGATCTAAAGCAGTCCAAACCCTGCACACTTGAGTTTACTGAATCCTTCCTGTCAGTTTGCAGTAGGTGGTTTAGAACATATTGGTGCTGTGGGTTCCAGGATGGCCTCAGGGGTGCCCATGGACAGGGCTCAGAGTTCACACACGCACACCAACCATGGCATCAAGCAGACTGGGAGTAACCTCCTAGAGAGGCGGTGCAAAACAGCCCTTGCAGAAGAGGTGGGTCTGAGTGGAGATACGTGGAATCTCATAGGTGGCATAAAAGAGCATTATTATTATTTCAGCACAAGAAAACCAAACAGTAAAATGAACAATGAGTCCAGGAAGCCATGACAGTGCAGTGTTTATGAGTTGGCCTGTGATCTACAAGGTTGGCAGTTCAAACCTATCAATGGCTTTGTGGGAGACAGATGGGACATTTTAATACTGTAAACAGTTCAAATCTTGGCAATGCCAAGTCCTGCCAATGTCTACCCTGTCCTGCTGGGTGGCTTTGAGCTGCCCTGCCCAGAGGAGCAAATTTAAGCTGTTTGCTGGTTATTGAGTCAGTTCCAACTCATGGGGACTTCACACGTCTTGGGTTTTCGACAGCTGCTTTTAAGGAAGTTGAAGTCCAGGCCTTTCTCTCCCAAGTGTCTCAAGGTGGAGTCAAGCCTCCAGCACTTCAGGGAGCAGCCAAGTGCCTTGGGACAAGGAATTAGCAGACCAGCGAGAAAGAGTAGGCAAGGTTCTCACAGAGCTAGATTCTGGGTCAAGGATTCAAATCCAAGTAGCATTGGGGTGGTGATTGCTGGAAACATGCAGCGTGGTAGAAAAGTGATGTAAGGGAGGCCTCTCAAGACCAGGGCCTCCAGGCGACTGGACCTTCACCTCCCAGGAGCGCTCTGGGGGATGGGCAGCCTGAGTCAGCCGAGCTGCAAGCAGAAAGAGCTGGCGTTATTGCAGGGGCAGTAAGCAGGCATTCGTTCCTTCGTATGAGAGCCCCAGTTTGCACAAACAGCTACCACACTTGGCAGTCAACCAAAAAGTCAGAGGTATGAGTCCACCCAGACACGCCTCCGAAGACAAGCCTGCTGGTTTATTTCTGGAACGTTCTTCATGGGGCATAGTCCTGCTCTGCCAACACATGGGGCCATCCGGTGTCAGACTGTGCTGCACAGCAACGGGACATGAATTTGGTGTGGGTGCAAAATTCACTCCAGCGGCAGGGGCAGCCCTGGGCCATGGGGGTGTTCCAGCACCCGAGCCCGCAGCAAGCCAGAGATCCATGTGCGCTGAGGACATGGGACAAGTGAATACAGATGGACACAGGCAGGGTCCACTCAGAGAAGAGGGGCAGGCAAAGCAGGGAGGGACTAGGAACTAGAAAGGGAGACTAGAAGGCCAGGGCCAAGTCAACACTGTTCACTTTGCACTGGGTAGTAGGGACCCAGCAAAGATTTTTGAGCAGAGTGACGAGATGGAAAGTAGGCCTTGGGGGAAAATCACGAAGCTGATAGGGCTGATTTTGGGAGAAGAGAGACCGCTGATGAAAGATGACAGGGCTAGAGGTAAGTACTAAAGTGAGAGAGCAAGAGGGAGGGGAAGTTAGAATTGGTGGCTCGCTGTGCTCTACACCAAATCCCAGCCCAGAGAGCTCCCAGAGAGCCAGGAGTCCAGGAAAGGGGGGTCGGCTTTCCAGGCACCTCAGATGAGCAAGTTTAAAATGCACTGCCCACCCTGTGCACCACCCCCAACCAAATTCCAGACCAAATGAGAAACCAGCCACTGGGAGTTGAACAGATGGCGCTTCCAAAGCTTCCCCAGCTCTCATTCGGTCCAAAGCAAATGTGGATTGGAAGCCACAGGGTTTGCAAATGCCACTGTGCCATTTGAAGCAAGGATACCGGGTGCCAATGTGTAGCCTGCATTTCAGACTGTGCTTCAAAAAAGAGGGTTATCAACACTGACTTATAAATAAATGAAGAAGCTAAATAATGCATTCCAGCTTAATATGGCTCTAATTTCCTTAACGATCATATAAAAATCACCGACATAAATTGCCTAACAGATAAAAAGACCCTCAAAAGGAAACAAGAGGGAGAACTCGCTTCCCATTAACTGCACATAAATCACTAGACAGGGTTTTCCTTGCTTCCGGCCAAGGTGCAGGCACAGCAAGTGCTGGCCCCAGGCTGGGCTGTGCAGGGGACTGCGGCTCTCTCAAGATGCTCCAGACAAGTCTCTTTGCTTTAGCATCTCAGTGGGACCAGCAGTGTGTTGCCACCTTCAGGGCCAGGGTGAAGGTGGCGGGACCCCAGAAGCACTTTGGGGAGTAAGCAGATGTGGTCTTGGAAGGCTAGGGCAGAAGTAAAGAGGAAACTTGCTTTGACTGAACTGTGACTTGCCCTGGCTACCTAGTCCCCAGGCGGGGGGCAGGCCCTCATTTGGGAAGCATTGTACCCAAACCCCAGGCTGAGTCAGTCTTTCCGAGGGACCGGCACACCACTGCCACACTCCCTTCCACAGGAGCTAAGCAGCATCCTCACCTCTTTCCTGGGAGGGCCTGGGCCCAACTCAGAGGGCTAAGAGCGGGTTAGCTAACATTCATTCATTAATTCATTCATACCTTTGCATAGTCAGTCAACACACATTTAATAAGAAGACCTAGATGAAGGACAAGAAAGTACAAAACAAGAGGGATATGGGTTAAAATGAAGGAGACAGGGCAAGCGTTTGCAAGCATTAAAGGCAACAGAGGCAAATGCTTGTCTCTGCATGGTTCTGCAACAGGGGAGAGCCACCAGTAACGCTTACACAGACATGCAGGCTCAGCAAGTGTGTGTGTGTGGCAGGGGCGGGGTGATGGAGAGGGAATATATCCATGAATATAGAAAGATTTAACAGGATAGCTCTGTAAGTGGATTTATCTATGCTACAAGTATATCTAGGACGGTGCCGAAGCCTGCAGGAGGTAAGGTTATGAATACTTGCTAACTCGAGGAAATTCATCACTGGGCTGAGGGGATCAGGACCATAGTCTCAGAGAACACAACAGGGCCAATTGGCATAGCAGAAGTCAGAAAGACAATGGCCTACAGCCTGCTTTGGTGCATAGCAAGTAGTGTCCTAAATGTTCGCTCACAAGCAGCTATCTATGGGGCAGCATACTCTGTCTCCATCTGGAAGAGTGATGACACTTGAGAGAGGGTTGCAGACAATCCAGTGGACTGAGGGGGCACACAGCCATAAGTCTCCAAGCCCTGGCACCAAACGAGCTCAATGGTGCCTGGTTCCCACGACTGCCTGCTCTGAAACGGATAGAAAGATTTGACAGGATGGTCAAATTAGAAGGTCTCAGGTAGATTGGATCCTCAGTGGTAGAGTGGATTACATATTGGGTTTCTAACTGCAGGGTCAACAAATTCAAGCCACCAGCCACTCCATGGTGAAAAGATGAGGCTTTCTCTGCCCCCCATAATTTACAGTCTTGCCAATCCACGGAGGCAGGTCTACCCTGTCCCTGCAGTGGTGCTGTGAGTTGGGATTGACCTGATGGCAGTGACTTTAACTTTGGGTTGATTGAGGAGGAAAAACCTTCAGAATTAAATTCAAAATCTTAAGACCAAAATCATGGTCAGAGAGAAACAAGCGGGATCCCTTTCTCTTCTGGTCTCAAACTGAATTCACCCCTGTGGTAGACTAATGGAAGTATTTACTTAGAGGAAAAGTTTAGAGGGTTATGAAATAAGGAAGGCAATACAGGGAGGCAGTAGGAATGAATGAATGAGGCATAAATGAAAAACCCTCCTTGTGTTGACTCAGGGTAACTAGGCTATGAGCATGCTGGCATATGGTCAAGTCATACTTCAGACACAGAAACTCCCCAGTGTTGTGGCCCAGACAGCAGGCTCCACATTTAAACTGTAGGTCTGGGACCTTTCTCCCACAACCTGCCAGCTTTTTGCCCCTGGGAAAACTGTCTGACCTCTGCAAGCCTCCATGCCTCACCTGTAAAATGAAGTGCTAACCTACCCACTTAGAGGTAGGCAAGAGAAAGAGAGAGCGAGAGATCAGGTGCATGGCAGAGCCCCGGGTCGTGCTGCTGTGAGTCACTGGTGTATCAACCTAACTCATGAAGCCCTGTGCAGAAAGTACTGCAAAGCTGTCTGGTCCCGTTGTGCATTGGTTTCTTGTGGCAGATCACACCCTTGTGATCCAGGGGATTTTCTGTGGCTACTTTGCATGGATTTTCTTCTTAGTCTGTCTTAGCCTAGAAGCCTTACTGAAGCTGTTCAGCATCATAGCAACACAAATGCTTCCTCTGGCTGGTGGAGTCTGTGCAGGAGATGGACTGGCTGGGAATAGAGGCTGGTTCTTCTGAATGGAAGGTAAAAATTCTGCCACGAACCTCCCAGTGGTTCCCATTCCCAGGAGCTAAGGTGTTTCTAATAAATATTGCCTGCTGCCATCCTCAAGCCCGGGCAGTACTGTTAGGTAAGCACTGGCCATCTAACCCCAAGTCAGCGGTTCAAACCTAATAGCTGCTCATAAAAAGAAAGCTGAGGCTATCTGCTCCTATTGCAGTTTGCATCCTTGGGAACCCCACAAAGGACCTCTGTGGCTTAAAATGGGCTCCACAACAAGGGGGTTGGGCTTTTGGAACTGTGGTCCCTGAGGTCCCTCTCTGGGCAGGGCCAACAGTTTGCAGTTAGCTCCTAACTGAATACTGGTATTGAATCCACTCTGAGCGGCCATGGAAGGAAGGCCTGGGTTTCGGTAAGATTCGCCAATTTGATTCCAACTCAGAGTAGAACTGTGCTCCGTAGAACTTGAACTAACCATGATGTTTCAGAAGCTGTTTGCCAGGTCTTTGTTTCATGGCACTTCTGCATAGCTTCTGTCAACCTTTATGTTAACAGCCATGCACGAGCCATTTGTACCACCCAGAAACCCCTGCTGGAACCCTGTGGAGTGTTGGTCTACTCTGAAACATGTGGGGTTGTCCCAAAGCAGAATGCCTAGATGGCAACAGTCTGGGACTTGGGGATGTTACTATCACCAAACAAAGAAGAGCATAGCATTGTGGGAAGACCAAGCAGCTGTGAGGAAAGCTAGCTTTATATACACATGTATGGTTCTAGGGACCTGACAGCACATGTTAAAAAATTCATCCAACACTCACAATCCTGGTTATTCGTTGAGGGAAATGTTCATAATATCATCTCTCTTTGGCAGAGGAGGCACTGAGGCTCAGACAGGCTAATAACTTGAGCATGGACACACAGCAACCAAGATGGTTGAGCTGGGATTTGAACCCAGGCAATGGGTTCCAATGGGCTCCAAGAACTTCCTTCTTAATTAATAAAGGTAGGGAATTGCTAGGAGGAGTGGAACCAAGAGGATGTTTGCCTTCTAGGTATTTAGCATATATTCTCATTTAGTTTTCACAGAATGCTTTGAGACCAGTTATATTGTCCCTATTTGTAGATGATAAAATATAGCCTCAAAGCAGAGAATCAAGCAGCTGAAGGGGCTTATAGTTAAGGGGCTACAGTGGGCCCTCAGTCAGACTCCCAAGGGCACCTTCATTCCACAACCCCATGCTGCCTCTCCAGTCTCCATTGACCCTGCACTTAGAGGCTTTGAAATCTCCCTTCTCTGAGTAGCTCCAGATCCCCGATTGCAAATATACTGCTGTTTGGTCTTCATGTGGGTCTGAAGGAATCAAATTCATCTACAATGTCCATCCCCAGAGAATCCAGAGAGCAGTTCTCAAAGGCCCACCTTTTCATGTCTCCTTGCTAGACATCAAGTGTACATCAAATTCCTATTGTAAAAAACTAGAACTGCACTGTGTTAAGGGGTTATTGAAGAAATTCCATGATGAAGACTATGACGAAATACAGACTCACCTGTAAAACACCTGGTCTTCCTTTAGTGACCATTCTGGATCTTCAGATAGCACAAGACCCAAACCTAGGATGGCAACTGTACCATAACAGTAGTGGATGCTTATGGCGAAGTTACCGAGTGCCATGAGCTGTTCTCGTAATAACACAGCACCGCCTCATTTTTATTGTGACAATAACTCTAGGAGGCAAGTTTCAGTATGATCATCATCTCACAGACATACAAGATCAGTCAAGACTGGCCAGAGCAATGATACTTAGTGTCATCCTTGGACCAGCAGCATCAGTATCACTTGGGAACATATAGGAAAGAGCATATCCTCTGCCCACCCACAGCCTTGCTGGATCAGAACCTGTGAAACTGGAGCCCAGAAATGTGTTGTAAGAAGCCCTCCAGGTGTACCTTAAATTTGGAGACATGCTGGACTGGGGCGGGGGGCATCTCGGGATAGTGTATTTCAGTAGTAGAATTCTCACTTCCCATGTTGGATTCCTGGTCCATGTACCTCATGCACAGCCACCAAACACCTGTCCATGGAGGCCTGTGTGTTACTATGAGGCTAACCACATTTCAGCAGAGCTTCCCGGGTGAGACCAAAGGAAGACTTAGAGATTGATATTTGAAAGTCAGATAGTAAAAAATAAACAAACCTGTGGCTCACAATGGAGGTCAATGTCATGGCACTAAGACCATGAAACTTAACAAAGTAAACAAACTAGTTACTGTCAACTTGATTGCAACCCATAACAATCAGATGGAACAGGAGAGAAATACCACACAGGCTAAAACTACTTACCAAAGCACACAACTACATCTTTCTCCTGCTGGCCTTTTGGTAAGCCTGAGGCACTAGGCTCCTTCAGAGATAATGAATGAAAGAAGGGAGAAAGTCGGGAAAAGGAAAAAACAAAACAAAACACTACTGCATAGAGTCAATTCCAACACCCAGCAACCTTACAGGACAGGGTAGAACTGCCTCTGTGGGTTCCCAAGACGAAATCTTCACAGGAGTGAAACACGCCATCTTTCCCCTACAGAGTGGTTGGTGGTTTCAAAGTGTTAGAATGCCAAATTCCCAGTGGCTTATACGGAAAATTGGCAAACTCTGCAGGAGGGCCAATTCCAGCCCAGTGCCTGTTTTCATTATTAAAGTTTTATTGGCACACAGCCACATCATTTATTTACATATGGTCTGTGGTTGCATTCCTGATAGAAATGCAGAGTTGAGTCGTGGTGATAAAAGTCACTTGGCCTTACATTCAAAAAATGCTTCCTTTCTGGTCCTTCATAGAGGGTTTGCTGAGCCTAGCTTAAAGCAACGAGCCCCACTGCAGGCCCAGGGAGAGAGATGGCCGAGGCGCTGAGCCGCCTTTCTCTGGCTTAGACTATTGGAGCCGGCCTGACCGGCAGCGTTGCCAACTCTCTTGGAAGATGAAAGAGAAACATGGAGAACCATGTGCTGTTGCTTAACACTTTTGTTCCGAGATCACACAAACTCCCCACATATTTCGCTGTCCAAAGCCTCACATCTTTGAATGGAGGAAGAAGAGTCCTGCTAGGACTGGGACACAAACCAGAAGACTTCAAAAAGTTGTGGGAAGTAGAAGTAAAAGATAGTGGGATTTTTCCACAATCTCTTTGGATCCCCCAGTATTTATGAAATGTAATTCAATCTTGCACACCCCAAAATGCTCTTCCACATGAAGAATCTGCCACATGCATCCCCACTGACTCAAAGCCCCGGGCTTCAACGCCAGCATCACCTGGCTTCCAGTAGCATCTGGACATAGCCTCTCTACCCAACAAACTAAGCCAAGCTGCCTGCTGCCCACCACCCTACATACAGTGGGGGTGGGGTGGGCAGGGACTGGACAGCCACTATAAACACTCTCACCTGGCAAGAGCAGATGGATCCACTCAGTAGTGACTGCTCTACTGAGTGGACACTGGGAGGGAATGTTCCCGGGAGACATCAAACTTTGTCTTCTGAGACTCCCAGCAGTGGGCAACTGAGGTCTTTTCCATTCCATTCTTCTTCTTGGGGACTTATAAAGACATGCTTTTCTTGGGAGAACGGTGCAGCTTCCTCAGCCTGCAACTCGGCCCATCAAGGCTTAGGGCTTATGTCAACGCCTCTACTTGCCCAGGCTGGTAATGCTTTGGCAGCAGGACTCCCTCCAAAGAAGTTCTGTTTTTTATCAATTTGATTCCAGACCTCCAGGCTGACCGAAGTGACATCAGCTACACCTTTTCTCTTCACTTCATTGTGAGTTCCTTGGTCACAGCAGGTCTTGATGAGAGAGTCAGGCCTTTCTTTGTTGCTGAGAGAATGAAGATTCGGGGAGACAAAGTTTTGAGACAATGTGAGAAGCACCGGATTCACCCTAGTTTGAGCCCAGTTCTCTTAGACTGCATAATTCAAACTCCTGACTCTTATCTATACCACCACTGTCCATCATCCAAAATCTCCAGATATGTTCCTTTGTTCTGTGTTACCTAACCCCATGGTTTGCATAAGCCATTTTCACAGACTTAAAGAAAGTCAATCAGATGTCTGTTTTAACCTGGTGCTGCTTTTTCACAGCCAGCACTTTGCTTTACCCTGAAGACACAAATGTTCTTCTCACACACTAACGAACATTATCAGCACCTGGGTAGGGAGGTATGCTTATTTTAAAATGTCAAATTCCAAGCCTCAGTCTCACAGGATGTGATTTTAAAGAATTGGGATGGAGCCTGGGAGCCTGCATTTGAATCTGGACACCCATCTCCCTTCCCCGCTCCTACACACACCAAGGTGATGCTTATCCAGATGGCTAGTTTGCCACTCTTGAAGAAGCATTGCCCTATTAGTTCTCTTAATTTCCACCTCGTAGGGGATGCAGACGGCTTTGTGAGAAAGTAGCAACTTCTTTAGAAGGTGCTTAAGAGCATGTGAGAAGCACACTTCATTAATTTTCACCCCATTTCCTGGAGGTGGCATCATGACAGTTATAATTATCCTTGGATTACTTGAAGGGATTAGAGGGTTCTTAGAGAATAAACTTGGAGACAGGGGGTAAGTGCCTGCTAGAAGCCCCTAGCAGGTCATCATGGGAGTCAGGTGATAAAGAATCTTGAGGAGGAACAAGGAGGAGCTCCTGGAGCCATACCTCAGGCTCAAGGTTGAAGGCCTTGCTTCTTCCAGAGGGCAGGAGAGGGTAGTGGGGAGGAGAGAATCCAGCCAGGGTTGTCTCTAATCCAGAGGGCACAGAAGCACTTCCCCAGGTTTCACAGAGCATTGTATTATTGGCCCACATTTCCAAATCAGTTTTTGTTTTTACTTACTGTCCAATCAGTTCCTAAATCATGACAGCTTTCTGTATAACATAAGGAAACAATGCCCGGATCTGTGGCACCATCACAATCACTGGAATACACTTGAGGCTCGTGACAGCTGTAGCGCATGTTAAGTGCCTAAGAGGCCCAGATGTCAGCACCAATCCGACAACATTCTGTTGTGACCCATATGATTTTCAATGGACACTTTTCAAAAGTAGATCACTAGGTTTTCCTGCCTCATATGTCTTAATCTGGAAGCTCCATTGAAATCTGCCCACAGTAGGTGACTATATTGGTATTTAAAACATCAGTGGCAGAATCTTTCGCATCACAGCAACCCAAAAGCCATCATTGGATAATAAACTGACAGCGTGGTTGTAGTTCAAATCAGCTAACTACATATAAAAATCCAAATCTCTGGTGTCTTCTGAAGAAAAGAAAGTTCTGGAAACAAAAGAATCAGAATTAATTGATTCTTTCCAAGATATGCAACGTTCTCTCACCAAATAACAGCTTCTTTCTTCAACTTTACCTGTTCAGTTCCAGTAGCCAGTTAGGAAAAAAGCCCCTAGTCCAATCATTCTACATCTTGTCTCAGAAGCTGGGGCCAGTCTTACTTTGGGTACCCTTTTTCGAAGAGGGCTAACCTTCCCAATCTTCACAAAACAGTCAAAGCTGGCTTACAGGGTCTGGGGACTTGGTGATGAAGCAAGGTAATTTCTCCAGTGATGACAAAAAGTGTGTGTTACCTTCCAGAGAGCCTTCTACAAGTCCATCCATACCACATACTGAGAAGGCCATTATTTGAGTGTTTTATCACAACCTGGAACAAGTAAATCATTTTCAGTGTTCCTAAAGTCTCTCTGTCAACATTAGTCATTGTCACACTGAAGAAACAAAGAGAAATATATGGAAGCAAATTGGTCCCTATCCATGAGAGAAATCTTGCTTATGATTTTCTTGTAGCAAAAGCATTTGGACAATGAACTTCTAAGAGAAGATGAAGAATTTCAGAAAGACTTTATCCCTAACAAAACTACCACAAGCTTAGGGCTTTTTTCCAATATTTGGAAATTCAGTTCACATTAATTTTACATTAAAATAGGATCTAATGAAATCTGAAGGCTAAATCAGACCTCTGGATGAGATATCTAAAGTTCTATTTTAATATATAAAATTATGGCATTAAAACAAAAATGTTTGAAAACATTTGTCATCAGCATAAGTTTACCAAAGACATGAAGGAAAAGATCTGAAGACTATTATAACATTCTCAATATGAGAAAACATAAAATTGTAATTCAATACCTAGGTGTGTGATGTAAAGAGGATGATCTGTGTAATCTTATCTGTAAAATTATACCTGAATAACCTCTAGGAGTCAATGGAAACCAAAACCATGTGTGTAAGCCAATCAAGTCCACAGCCACTTTCCCAGCTTTGACTGTAATTAACCATCCTTGCACATTGACATCTTTTCCTTAAAAAACCATCAGATCGCCAGAAGCCTCTACTATCTTAATATAGGCTCCTTATTCATAAAGGATTTTTGCTCAGTCTATTAACTTTGGAAGATATCCAGAAACTCATTTTCAAACATGGCATCTAAAAATTGCACCAACTAAAATGGATATTCTCTGTGTTTCAAAGTTATAAACACAAAGTTGTAAATTACACAGAAAGAGAGCTGTATTTCATAAGATCAAATGGAAGACCCTATTTAGAAATAATTCGTGAACAATTGGAACTCTCAAACTCCTTTCTATCTGTCTTTTTATTCACTGTGTATGATGTCCCTCTTACAGAGAGTGCTACTGGTTCGAATTGGATGTGTGAAGATAAACGGAACGAGGTTACTGTGTGGATTGAGTAACAGATAAGAAAGGAACATAGGGAAATAACAAAGGAAAAATCACTAAAAATGCTGCCTCAGAAGTCTTGATTATAATCACCCCCAATTCAATAAAATAAAAAATGGAAATGTATTCAGTCATGTAACTGAATAAATGAGGGTGTAAACTTAAAGTACTACTAGAACTAGGAGATTAAGCATTGTCATAAAAATTAATCTAAATTTATCAGCTCTCCTTTCCTATGTTGGCTTTATTCTCAGATATTTTCTTTCTCTTTATCTGATGAGTAAGGTTAAATTAGCTTGACGGGAAGCCCAGAAGAAAAATCTTATTTTATTCTATAAATCTAGTATCTGTTGCAAAATTTGCTTAATCTGATCAGATCATCAGTTATGGAATCATTCCTAAACTGACTGCAATAGCTAACAGACTTGTTCTCCATGGCTTCAAAAAGTTGAAGGAAAATGTCATTTGCTTTTCATCCCATTTTCCCATGAACTTTTTAAAGTCCCCTTATATTGAAGGAAATGCTGATTGACTAGGAATTTCCCACGGACTCAGCCCAAGAGGCAGAGGGAAAAAGGTCTCAGCTGCATCCAAATGCCATGACCTGACCTTAGAAGAGTCATATCCTAAAATAGAAGTCTTGTGCTGACACTACAACAAAGAAAAACACATAATGGACAGACAAAAACCACAGAAATGTCTTCTACAAATTTCCTAAGACAAACAATGCATGGTTTGCATCCATGGGGTGAGAAGGATGGGCCCGAAGGCGCTTTATAATAAACATGCTGCTGTCTGTGATGGATGTAAGGGGCACAGTGCCTGTGGCAAGCACCGGAATCACACCCCGTCAAAACATCTGGCACTCATACTTTAGGTATTGTTACCATAAAGTCCGCTCAAAACTTTATGTCAAGTTCATTAATCTTTTATTTAATACATATGGAACTATATGTCAATTATAACTAAATCTTCTTTACTTTCACTGATAAAAATTAGTCTGATAGGCTCAAAACTATTTTTTCCCGTTTCTTCTCTTTCTATGCATAGCATCTGCCTTGAGGCTTTCAAATATAAAAATACTAATTAGAGATTTTTTTTGTTTTTGACTTTTTATTGTGAATTTGGCGAAGGTTTACAAAGCAGAGCATTAGATTTATATTCAATAATTCATAAACATTTCACTTCATCCAATAATTGCAATTCCCACAAGGCAACATCACTCATCCGACTTCCTCCCTCTACTTCCTGCCTCCATCTCTCCTTCTTTCCTAATCCTGCTGAGCTTTATCCCTGGGTAAATGCTTCCCCTTTTATCTCAAATGGCTGGTTTTTCTAAGGCGTGCATTCCCCTCTAGTGCTCCTGTGCCCGTTATTAGATACACAGTACTTACTGACATCAAGCCAGTACTGACTCACAGCCACCCTACAGGACAGGTGGGATCTATCCCCTATGAGTTTCTCAGACTGTAGGGGAGGGGGGTTCTTTTTGGGGTTTTTTTAAGTACATAAAATTTTATTTATAATTCCTAAATGCTCACATAGTCCTTAAACTGTCCATAGTTATACAAATTTTTTATCATAATGGATATATTACTTTATTGGCCCTTACCAGTTAGATCAGTGGTCCGCAAAGGACTGTAGTTTTTATGGCAGCAAAAGCTCTATCTTTCTCCCAACAAGCTGCTGATGATGTTGCACTGCCCACCTTGTAGACCACAGCCCAATGTGCAACCACTATTTCACCAGCGCTCTTGACCCATAATAGAGCTGTCTATTGTTATGTTCAAAATTGAGTCATAGGGAGAGCTAAAGGTCATCTTCTCAGGGGCCCCATCGGTCTCTATCTGTATTTTGTTCCACAATTTTCTTCCATTCTATTTATAATCTTTTAATGTGATTCCATTCAGAGCAGTTAGTAGTGAAACCAGGTATATCTAGCCTTTCTGGTCATGTTCAAGTGGTTTGTTTCCACTGTACCAATTCTTTCCATATACCTTCAATTTTCTATACTTTTTGTTTCTCCAAATGGGTTGCACCTTAAATGACCATTCAAGTGCTTTCCAGACCTTGTTAAGATAGAGAACATTTTTTTTCTTGACTATGCTATGCCAATTGACCTTCGTCCCTCCCCAGACCATGGTCCTGAACCTAGCAAAGATGAATAGTAACAGCTGAATGATTAGCCCACAACATTTTCCATACTTGCCACATGAGAGGCACCTTGGTTGCTGTATACATGTTGGGAAATATAAAAAGAGGGTGAGTACATTAAGGAGGAATCTGTTCGTGTACTTGACTTGAGTTCAGCCCTTTTGGGTTCTTTGTTATCTGATAAATTATTCTGCACCCAGGAAATTAAAGTTCTTTTCCAAGCACTACTCACTTGCTTAATAAATATTTCTTAACTAATTACCATGTGCTTGATAATTATCAAGACATAGGGTCAGAGTAATGAAAGGATACACAAAAACTTTACTCTCCTGAAGATTATAATCCTGTCAGTGGTGACAGACAATAGTTTTTAGAAAACTGAAATAAGTAGGATGGCAAATTCTTGGACAAAAAATAAGGCAAACGTTGAGCTAAAACATGCCCAAGACACAAGAGTAAAGTAAAAGGAAAGGTCTCAATACATGCATATACATATGTAGATAGATTTATATATGACAATGGAGAAATAGATCTATGTGCATATAGAAGTTTAGCATTAAGGTAGCAGATGGATAGGTCTAGGTGCATATATGTATAGGCTTAGTATTAAGGCAGCAAATGAACATTGGACCTGCACTCAAATACTTTCTCAATGCAAGAACACTTTATTCTATTAAGCCAGTATTCCATGATGTTCTCCTTCCCAACACAATTGCCCAAGACAAATGTGTGCATAAGCAAAAGTGGTGAAGAAAGCTAATGGTGCCCAGCTATCAAAATATACCATGTCTGGGGTCTTAAAGGCTTAAAGACAGACAAGTGGCCATCTAGCTCAAAAGTAGCAAAGCCCACATAGAAGAAGCACACCAACTTGTGTGACTACAAGGTGTCCAAGGAATCAGGTGCCAGGCATTAAATAAATAAAAATTATATCATTGTAAATGAGGGGGAGTACAGATTGGGGACCCAAAACCCATCTGTAGGTAATAGGCCATCCTTTACAGAGGGGTTGGGGGGAGGAGACAAGACAGGTAGGGTAAGGTGTAGCACTGATGAAACATACAACTTTCCTCTAGTTCTTAAATGCTTCCTCACCCCTATGAACATGATCTCAATTCTACCTAACAAATTCCGCCAGACCAGAAGATGCATACTGGTGCAGATGGGAACAAGAAACACAAGGAATCCTGGACAAATTATCTTTTCAGGGCCAGTGCTGAGAGTGGCAATACTAGGAGGGTGGAGAGAAGGTGGAGTAGAAATGAGGAACCAATTATAAGGATCTACATATAACCTCCTCTCCAGGGTATAGACACCAGGGAGGTGGGTGAAGAGGGACAACCACAGTGTAAGATATGACAAAATAGTAATAATTTCTAAATTACCAAGGGTTCATGAGGAAGGGGGAAGGGGTGGGAGGGAAAAATGAGGAGCTGATACCTAGGGTTTATGTAGAAAGCAAATGTTTTGAGAATGATGAGGGCAATGTGTTAGTTTGGGTAGACTAGAGGGACAAGTTTCATAGACATGCATATAGATATAAGGAAAAAGTTTATATATAAGAGGAACAGGACATTGAGCCCAGTCCAGTTCAAAGTCATAAGTCCGATATTAACCCATATGCTCCAAATCAGTCTATAAAGTCTCCTTCCGACTCACAAAGTCATAGGTCAGTGGGTGCAGAATCCCAGTGCTGGCAGTGGTCTCCACATGGCTCCTTGCTTCCAGGATTCAGGGTCCATCAACAGCAGAAGTAACTCATTGCTGGCAGAGGTCTCCATGTGGCCACCCCAGCTTCAGACATCTGGCTCCTTCAGGACAAAGCCTTGTGGTCTCTCCATTGGCTTCTCCAGCTTCTCGGGTGTTGCCAGCTTGTCTTCTCCGTGATTCATCATCTCTCAGACTAACTTTCAACCACTGTGGAAGATAGCTTCTCATCTTCATGAGGGAAGTATCGCGAGATTTCCCAGAAGTGTCAGGAGAAAGTCATGCCCACATAGACGCCTCAGTGGCTACTCAATGGCTATCTCCAGATTAACAGGCTAGACTCCACCCCTACATTTCAATCATAAAATTAACATAAGCACATGACTGCCACAGACAATAAATGTATATATGTGCTAGGCATACAATGGAAGGATGTATGGATTGTGATAAGAGTTCTATGACCCCCAATAAAATTATTTTTAAAGGTATCAGATGGACATTGGACCTCTAGCCTACTCCCTCAATGTTAGAACATTTTGTTCTATTAAGCCAGTATTCCATGATTCTCAACTTCCCAACACAATTGTTGAAGATAAAGTGGGTGCATAAGCAAATGTGGTTAAGAAAGCTGATGGTATCTGGCTATCAAAAGATATAGCCTCTGGGGTCTTGAAGGTTTGAAGATAAACAAGCAGCCATGTAGTTGAGAAACAACAAAGCCCACATGGAAGAAGCACAACAGCTTTTGTGATCACAAAATGTCTGTAGAATCAGAAATCAGGCATCAAAGAACAAAAAAATCATATCATTGTAAATGAGGGGGAGTGCTGAGTGGAGAATCAAAGCTCATCTGTGGGCAACTGGACATCCCTTACAGAAGGTTTGTGGGGAGGAGATGAGCCAGTCAGGGTGCAATATAGCACCAATGAAACATACAATGTTCCTCTAGTTCTTTAATACTTCCTGCCCCCCCCCACTATCATGATCTTAATTCTACCTTACTAATACAGCTAGACCAGAGCATGCACACTGGTACAAATAAGAACTGGAAACACAGGGAATCCAGGACAGATAAACCCTTCAAGATGAATAATGAGAGTAATCATACCAGGAGGGGAAGAAGAAAGTGAAGGTGGGGAATATAGTGGGAACTGATCAAAATGATCTACATATACCCCTATCCCTGGGGGCATACAACAGAAAAGTGGGTGAAGTAGGCAACAGACAGTGTAAGACATAGAAAATAATAATACTTTATAAATTATCAAGAGTTTGTGAGGGAGGGTTGAGGAAGAGAAAAATGAGGAGCTGATATCAAAAGCGCAAGTAAAAAACAAATGTTTTGAAAGTGATAATGGCAACAAATGTACAAATGTGCTTCACACAATGTATGGATTGTGATAAGAGTTATATGGGCCCCCAATAAAATGATCTATTTTAAAAAATTAAAAAACAGTGATAAAGCTGATTTCTCTATAACGCGGTACAAAATTCCAGATCAAATGTTTGCAGTCATATCCTGTTCTTTCTGAGACTGTGTTGCACTTTCTTCCATTTTCAACAACATATTTTTTGTGAAACACGGTTTTCCAGCTTGTTGGTTATCAAGTTTAAATACAGAAATATACTTGTTGTGGAAGATGACCTTCATTATGCTCTTGCAAAGACTGCCCCAAGAATGTCTGAGCTGGTGAGAAAGAAGTTATTTCAACCTTCGTACTGACATTGACTTTTTACACATACTGTCACAAAATGTAGCAGCACTGTTATATTAAGACTGTTACTCATGCTACACCATGCTTCAAGACAAAATTTCATTTATTTGTAATTAGAAATAGAGATTTCATAATATATTAAAACAAAAAAAAAACATGCCCAATATAAATTTTTAGACTTAAGTAATGATTTAAACAAATATCTCATGAAAGGAAGAAAGTGAACTAGCTAGGTGGTCATTAAGTGGGATAACATTCCAGTCCTAGAGGACATGCTACGCTATGTCCCTCGAGCAAGAGTGGGCCTGCGCTGTTTATACCCCCGTAACCAAGAAAAAGTGAGTTGAAGATGAGATGGGAATGGGAACAGAGAAGCAGGGCACACAGGACTTTATAGATCTGGATAGAGAGAAACAACCAAGCATTTTGAATAGAACCAGTCATCATATAACTTTTAAAGCAATTACTCTGCAAGCAAGTAGGAGACTTCTGCAATATTACAGGCGAAAAATGACATACTGGCTAAGAAATATTGGCTTTATTTTTGGAGGTAAAATTAATCATATCTAAAAAAAATTAATCATATCTTCTGAAAGATTGCATTTAGATTAATACCCTGAAATTTGGGGCTAAAGGAACTAGAAGGATGGAGTTGCCATCAACTAACATGGAAGAGTTATAGAAGTGGGTTGCCAGAGGAGTGGTGGAGATCCTTTATGGACAAACTGAGTTTGAGATGTTTACTTGAACTAAATGTAAAACAGAAAGTTGAATGCACAATTCAGTTCAGTTGTGATGAAGATGGATATAAAGAAATTGTCATTGTATATTCTGTTTCAAAGCCCTAAGATTGACCATAGTCTTCTGAAGAAAGAATGTGGATCCTGGGAGAATATGTTTAAAGGCTCAGGCTGGGGACATTCCAACATTAGATTTTCATGGGGGGAAAATAGAGAAAAGAGCAAATGGGTCAAAATAGGAAACACCAGAGAAGAAGAGAAATCACTAAGATTCTTTTCCCAGAATACCCCAAAACCCAGACACACAGCCATTAAGTTGATGCTGACTCATAGTGACCCAGAAGCTAAGCTAAAAGGTGTTTATGGAGAAAAAAATCTTCAAATACTGCCCAAATGTCAAATGAGATGAAGATTCATAAGTGACCATTTCTGTTGGTCACCAGCAGTATCAGTTATAGGAGCCAAAAAAACTGGAGGCAGGACAGTTTTTTTTTAAGTTTTACTTATCCATCAGGTTCTTAGAACAGTGTTCTTACTCCCAGTGTTCACACACATGCCAATTTTTTTTAATTAATTGTCTAATATTTAATAATTTATGACATGGAATCCTCTGCATAGAATTTTTCAGGAAGGATACACATCAAAAAATGACAACTAAAATAATCAGGACCAAGGTATTTTCAATCAATTTAACATATGTTTGGTATCATATTTACATGCAATAAATTAGAAGTTCTAGCCTTTGCCTTTGACAACAATAATTCATTTGTTTGTTGTTTTTTTTCAATAATATATTTAAGATTTCTGGTTCCAGGATTGGAAACTCTCCAACAGATAAAAAATACTATTCTGAAAAAGCAAAACATTATTGTGACAGGTGACTGGGAAGCAACCCAAAGCAAGAAGAATCTAGGAGGAATTGTCCTTTGAAATTAGTGAGTCACAGATTTATACACCCTTGACACTGAAGGCACCAACAGGAGAAAGCTGTGCTCATACTGACTTGAGGTGTTAAAGGACAAATTTTAAAGGGTCATAAAGGCAGAAAATTAAAGAGGAAAAATGTTTTCAAGCAGGAAACTACCGAAAGAGAGTCACCAAATCTATAAAGTCCTCCTAAGAGCTGGAAGACTGAAAAAGCTGACCAGATATTTTACCTCCTGTTCAGTGCATGAAAGACAGAATTTGGAGTTTATATACCAAGGCATTGGAAGAGCTTGGTAAATAAAGCAGGGATTCCACTGAAAGGTGTCATTCCCTCCTCCAAGGGTTGCATCTTGGAAACAAAGAATTTTTAAAGTTCCATTATTAAAGGACTATCTGAAGATGTACACTAGTACCAATAGGACCAGGAATCCAGGACAAATGATCCGTTCAGGATCAGTGAGATTGGTAATACTGGAAGGGTAGAGGGAAGGTGAGGTAGAAAGGGGGAGCCTATTATAAAGATTAGGTTTACAAGAGTCTATATATAACCCACCCACAGAAAAGTGGGTGAAGGGAGATGCTGGATAGTGTAAGACATGACAAAATAACAATAATTTATAAATTATCAAGGGCTAATGAAGGAAGGGTGGGTAAGGAGAGGAAGATGAGCTGAGACCAAGGTCTCAAGTAGAAAGAAAATGTTTTGAGAATGATGATGGCAACGAATGTACAAATGTGCTTGACACCATGGATGTATGTTTGGATGGTGATAAGAGTTGTACGAGCCGCCAATAAAGTGATTTATTTAAAAAGAAAGAAAAAACTACAAAAGACATGTGTGCATAAGCAAAAGTGATGAAGAAAGCTGATGGTGCCCAGCTATCAAAAGATATAGCATCTGGGGTTTTAAAGGATTGAAAGTAAACAAGCAGCCATCTAGCTCAGAAGCAACAAAGTCCACATGGAAGAAGCACACCAACCTGTGTGACCATGAGGTGTCAAAGTGATCAGGTATCAGACATCAAAGAAGTAAAAATTGTATCATTATAAATGAGGGAGAGTACAGATTGGGGACCCAAAGCCCATTGGTAGGTGAAGCAACATCCCCTTATAGAAGTGTCATGAGGAGGAAATGAGCCAGTCAAGGTATAGTGTAGCAACAATGAAACATGCAACTTCCCCCTAGTTCTTAATTGCTTCCTCCCTCCCCCTAACCCCCACTATCATGATCCCAATTCTACCTTACAAATCCACCTAGATCAGGGGATGTACACTGGTGTGGATAGGAGCCAGAAACATGGGGAATTCAGGACAGGTGATCCCTTCAGGACCAGTGGTGATAAAGGGAGGGGGGAGGGGAGGTAGAGAAGAAAGAGAGAACCAATTGCAGAGATCTCTATATAACCTCCTCCCTGGGGTACAGACAACAGGGAAATAGATGACAGGGCACATTGGACAGTGTGCAATATGACAAAACATTGACAAACATGTACAATATGTACAAACATGTACAACATTGACAAAACATGTACAACATTGACAAAACATGTACAATATGACAAAACAATTTATTAATAATTTATAATTTATAAATTATCAAGGGTTCATGAAGGAAGGAGAGTGGAGAGGGAGGGGAAATATGAGGAGTTGATATGAAGTGCCTAAGTAGAAGGAGGATGTTTCAAGAATGATGATGGCAATAAATGTACAAATGTGGTCTGCATACAATAGATGTATTTATTGATCGTAATTTAAGAGTTGTATGAGTCCCCATTAAAATGATTTTTTAAACAAGCAAAACAACATACAGCTGAGCTTCTAATAGCTCAGATCAGCAGGCCAGTAATAAAAGTGCCTTTTAGAACAAACCCAATACTCTTCAGAAGGAGATAACAGAATTCAAAGTCTCCAGAATGTATCACTCACCATGAACTGTCACAGAGACATCCACTGGGAAGCTGGACCACATACTCCAATCCTACCAGGTTCTCTGTGAAGTGAAGTACAGGGGACCCTTGAGTAGTGTGGTTATCTTCAGAAAATGGTCCTAGGAGTTATATTGCAAAGGAGGTCACACCAGCCACACTGGGACCACAGAGATAGAACATATGAGTCAAGCCTTAGTTCTTTAAGAATACTAGGAATGCACTTTGGAGAAAGGGGCATCCAAATTAGAAACAGAAGATTCAGGAGGAGAGAAATGCAGGCTTAAGTGCAAGAGACAACACATCATATTCAAGGAATTAAAAATAGATAGCTATCAGGAAATGATAAGAACAAAGTTTGGAGAGGTAGGCAGATTTTGAAGGGTCTTTTTCTTTGTGTAAACAAGTTGGATTATTCCTGAAAATTATGGGTTATCAACAAATAGTTACAAGTTTCAATAGAATTTAAAAAATCACTTGTAATGGGGAGATATCCTTCTGACTTTGGTGATCAGTCAACTGGTGAAAATTGGATTTGTAGCATCCATAGGATGTACAAATTCAGTAAGAAAAAGAGCTTATGCAGACCTGCCTTGGGTCTTGGCTCACACCTTCCCTCAATACAAGAACATTTGTTGTAACAATTTGATTCTGTGATGCTCACCTCCCACCCCCCTACAGGATTGCTGAAGACAAAATGGATACATAAGCCGATGTGGTGAAGACAGAGAATGGTACCAGGCTATTAAAAAATAGAGTGTCTGGATCTTAAAGACTTGAAGTTAAATAAGCAGCCACCCAACAGTAAAGCACTAAACCCATATGGAAAAAGCATGCCAGTTGGCGTGGTGAATTGTGAGGTGTCATAGAGACTGGGCAATGGGCATCAGAAAACTCACAAGACATGGTAAACAAACAAAAATGTATGGGTGAGAATGGAGGAGGATTGGAGTGGAAACCCAAAGCCCATTTATTGACAAAAGAAGATCCCCCCACAGAAGGGTCACAGGGAGGGGTTGAGTCCATCAAGATGCAGTAGAGTGCTAATGGGTCATGCATTGTACCTCTAATCCCTTGAGGCCTCCTCACCCACTGTTAAGTACCACTTTCCAAACTAGACTAGACGGGCATGTACATAAGTATAAGCAAGAGATAAAACTCACAACACCTGGAATCCAGGAGTAGGAAGGGGAAAAGAAATGACAAAAGGGGAAAGGGAAGGCAGGGAGAGGTGGAGATTGAGGGGGGCACTGATTGCAATGAGTGGCACATAGTCACACACCCCCATCCAGGGCTAATAATAACAGAAACCACAGTGGAAGGGAGAGAGTGGTCAGTGTGAGATTTGAAAACAATTAACAATCTACAATCTATCAAGGGGCCACAAGGTTGGCGGGCAGGGGAAGGGAGGGAGAAATAGAGGAGCTGATCCCAAGGGCTCAATGGAAAGTAAATATCTAGAAAAGAATGATGGAATATATGTGCAAATATGTTGGCTACAATTGATGTATGGATTGTAACAAGAGTTGTAAGTGCCCCTGATAAAATGATAATAATAAAAAAGAAAGAAAATGAACTTATTGGCTCGTAGCTCAGCAGAAGGTTTAGACAGATGGGATTCTTCAGTCTTTTGCCAATCTCAGGAAATTTGAAGCAAATAAGGTCATCAGGGAGCAGTCAAAGAAAGGAAATATTGAGCTGAGCCCTGGTGGTGTAGTGATTGTGCACGGGACTGCTGCCCACTGGGATGAAGGTTCAATTCCAGCTCCACAGGAACAAAAGCTGGGCCTCCTACTCCCACCACCACCAGAGGGCAGTGATGCCCCCCTAAAACAAAACAAAACAAAACAAAAAAAAGAAAGGAAATATTTCCAAGGCAGAAATCTGAGGATCACCAGCATCCAGGCCTGTTTGGTTAATGGGTTAACTGACAGCCCTTGCTATGAAATATTAAAGTACAGATGAGGACTCCTTGCACTCACTGTAAATTACTGAATCATCAAACATTGAGTTCATAAAATTGATTTCTGCTTCTCTCCCTGGTTTAGGAGCTCTTCTAGAACACTAGTTTTCAATTAGGGGACATTTGGCAATATGAAGAGATATTTTTGGTTGCCACATGGCATATGTTTCCAGTTTAGAGTCTTGACTCTTTCTGATGTCACAATGGAATTATTCTGCAATCGAGTTCTTTAGCGCTTCAGTCAAATTCTTCAGTCAATAGTCTCTGGTACCTGTTCTACATACAACCGCATCCCATGGGAATAGACAACAGATAAGAGGGTAAAGGGAAACATTGGACAGTCTAAGACATGGAAAAATATTTTCTAAATTATCAAGAGTTCATGAGAGAGGAAGGAAGGGGAGGGAAGGGGACAATAGGAGATGATACAAGGACTCGAGTGGTAAGAACATGTTTTTAAAATGATGATGCAGCAAATGTACAAATGTGCTTGACACAATGGATGGATGGGTGGACTGTGATAAGAGTTGTACAAGCTCCCAATAAAAATATTTTTAAAATAGTCTCTGGTAGAGATCCAGACTCAATTCTTGAAGATAAAGCAGATAAGAAGACACATAAAATAAGCCAGTTTTGTGATGTCTTGTCATGTGCACTATCTATAAAGGAGAGAAGTGTCCATCTCAAACTCCCTGTCCTGTGGGATTCTATACCCAGCTTTATCAGTTTTCTGATTTTCTAAGAAAGGCCAAAAGAGTCTGGATTTTTAAACACTGACTTCAAACTCATTTTTAATTCTCTGAGGATAGACAGCGCAGTAAGTTCAGCAGGTTGCGATCTTGGGGTTATCAACGAAGACTTGAATACACTTGCCCCAGACAGCAAGGAATTCACTCTCGTGCCCTTTGGAGAGGAATCTTTTTATTGTCAAATCCCTTTCTCTCCTCTCACCAGTTCCCAGGTCAGTTTGAAAGTCAGCAATAAGGACTGTCTCATATTGAGCTGACTCCAAATGGGGGATGGATCACAGTGCACTTTTGCCATAGAGCCTCTTAAGGGGATTTGCAGAGTCACAAAGAGGAGAGATAGGCCAAAATAATGAAGCAACCAGCTGCTTCCAAGAATAGAAACACAATATTCCAATAGATATGCACAGATTCCAGGGAAAGGACAATGCAGCAACAAGATAAAGCTATCTGGTATGATCATTACTGTCTCATTCATAAGCACCAGGCACATGCCCTTGACCTGGAGGTGATGTGCATGGCATCTGTTTACAAATTAGGCAATTTGGGGTGCCTACAAGTATTCATCTCTTTTACTACTTCCTTCAGTTTGTATAATATTAGCAGAAATGTCTCAATGGCTGGTAAATCATCTTTAATTCCTTGGGAACTCATCGTAGTAATGTTAACCATGATGGATTCTTGTGGTATTTAAAGAACTAGCTTGTCAATTAGCTTTTATGAGATGCATCGCAGCCATCAGGCTCGTATCAGACTTCCTTTTGAAAGAAGCCAGTTATTAAAATGTACAATAATTTGCTTTTATTATAATCTATCTAAAAGCCAAAGTCAGTCTCCAAAATAATTTAAAGTTTTAAGTTGCAATCTAAGAGACATTTCCTTCAACGTGACTTCATAATACCATGTCGCCATTCTTGGTTAATTATTTTGCAGAGTGTGAATTTCAGTTAATCGTTTCTTGCAAGGACCAAATAACATAGGTGCTTCCTAACTGCCTCTCCGGGAATAGCTACTGTCCTCTTAGTAGCTAATTAATCAAGCCATGCTCATAAAAACTTTAGTAACTACCCACCTGGGTGAGAGTCCCCTGAGGCTCCCCCACTCCTGGAAATCACTTGTCCACTGTGCCGACCTTGGCAGAGAGAAAGGGCAGTGAGTCAACTCTGACTTGGCACAGCACCCACCAGGGACTTGAGTGCCTTCAGAGTGGTCAACTGCTCAGGACAACCTGGAACTTTACAACCTCATCTTAACTGGAGGTGCCCTTCAAAATTTGTCCGGTGCTGCTTGCAGCCTGAGGAAGCAATGACAAAATGGCTCCCAGACAACATGGAAACGGGGAAAAGTCCAACTCTCTGTGTGAGACTTAACAAGCAGAAGTGAGTTCATGTAAACAGACTTTGCTAAGGACTTCTGGAAAACTAGATTATGGAAATGTCTCTGTTCATCAGGAACATGCAGCCAGTGGTGTAGACAGATATTCCCAAGCTAAGGACAAGTTTAGGCAGGGATAAGGTAGGGCTGCCCTCCGCAGCCCCACCAAGATTCACCCTCTACTGCATGCAGATCTCATGAAAGTGCACTTGATAGTACTATGTACATATGTGTCTTTTTCCCCGGTAGCCTGTAAAATCTTTAAAGCAGAGACTATTCTTCTCTATACCTGCAGCACTCTGCACAGTACTAGACTCCTATATAATGAACAACTGCAAACTTAGTAATTACAATAAACACTAATAAGATTACACTTTAAGCAGGTCCTAGTTTGAGTGTCTCATGAATACCTCATATAATCCCTTCAACAGTTCTATAAGTTAAATACAAAGTATTATACTCCCCGTTTTACTGTTAAGAAAAGTTAAACTTGAAAAGGCAAAAGTAATTTGTCCAAAGTTCTACAGTCATAAAGTGGCAGGACTTAATACTGACTTGTCAGTCTGACTGAATTCTAGGTTCTATCTATGAATGTCATGCTTGACTATTTCAATGGAAGCCCCAGAAAGAGTTACAAAGGTACAAATGAAAAAGCCTAATCCAAATAGTGGATTACGAAATGTGTCATAAGATCCTGAAGACCTTCCTGGGAGTACGCCTTAAAATGTAGGAAGGTTTTAATCAATATTCCCATCCTGAGAAAGTCATCACAGAAAAGGGAGGGAAAGGAAGGCTGGATCTGTGAAGATATGAATTTGAGAAATACATGAATTGACATACCCTCCGATCCTACTTTTAGAGTCACTGTGGTTAATCTGAAAACACCTGAAGAAGTAACCCAAATACCATCATCCTGACTCAACTCACTGAACCATTGTGGTGAACACAGCCACCCCCAATTGCCATTAAGTCAACCCCAACTCACAGTGGCCCTATGTGTGTCAGAATAGAGTAGTGTTCCTAACTATGCTAGACGGGGTCAATAGAGAAACAAAATCAGGACACTAATGACTTTATATATATTTATATAGGTAGATATACCATAAGAAATAAACAGCTAATTAATCCATAATATAGTACAAATGACTCGGTGAAACTCATTTCCATGAGACAGCTAATACACTTGCAGTCCTTCAAGTCTTGGTGGCCACCAGATAGTCCTCTGTGGAGCAATTCAGGCTGTCCAGCCACAGGCAGCAAATAGCAAAGCGGGTCACCCACAGTCAGCCAGATGACAGGGTTCAACAGCCCCCAGCTCAAGCCATGTATACTCTAGTAGTGTGGTGAAGCAGGTCTTGAAGGAACCTCAAACTCCAGTGCCACAGCCCACGGGTTTGGTGTCCCACACATAGTGTAGCTTGCAAATTGAGGCAGAAAAGCTTAAGGTAGCCACACACTGGTCCAATCAACAAAGAGCAAGAGACAAGAAAGGTAAGGCTCACCAAGCCAGTTCTCTCTCCACACTTCAATTAATCCCACGTGTGTACATTGGCTATGTTGGTGCAGTAAATCTGCCTGAGGTGCCTCTAGGCAAATTCAAACATGGCTGATAGTCTAATGCCTTAACTATTTGCATCACCCGGGACTTTGACTCAATGACCACGAAAAACTCCCTGCCATCAAGTTGCTTCCAACTCACAGAGACCCTGTATTTGGGTTTCTAAGGCTGTAAATCTTGACAGGTGCAAGCAGTCTCATCTTTCTCCCACAGAGCGTCTGTTGAGTTTGAACTGTCAACTTTGCAACTAGCAGTCTAATATTTACCTGAGGCACTACCAGGGCTCCTCTCTACACAAGTGCAATACAAGTTAAATCAGTGTTCAGGAAAATCTTCTTCCCCACTGCTTCATTTCATACATATAGATCACACACACACACACACACACCACACACACACACCATGACACCGTGCAGTTTTGGGAAAGGGAAATCAAAGGGCAGTGGTTAGCTGTCTCTGGTCAAGAGAGATAACATTCCAGGTCTGATTTGAACCACTCGTGCATCGACAATTCTTGCTGACGAGTGTTTCACACCAGCAAGGCTTGACTTTATCAAGTCTCCTCTAGCCACGGCTCAGAATTATGGGTCAATGTTATGGAGGGAGCAGTGGGCAGGGATGGGGCTGTCAGGAAAGCTATGAAAATGGGACAGGTGCAGTGTCCAGAGCAACAGTAAATTATTTCTCAGTCAGTCTGTTTACATAGCTACAATCTATTCTTTTGGGTGCCCTAGGAAAAACCCTGTGAGAAGACCAGATTGGAAGTATATTGCGTGAGCTAAACATAAATAAGTAACTTGGTTATGGGGGAGCCCCTCTGACCCATCACTTTGCCCAAATGAACTCTTCATGCTTGAGTGGCACCTCCCCTGCCTTAAGATTAGTTTGAGCTGGCTTTGGAATATTTATTGAGGAGACCTTTCATTATAAAGCAGCCACGTACCAGTTACCTGAAATATATGCAAGTTTTTAAAGTCTGCATTCAAGGTTTAAAACCTTTCTGCTTATGAAAAATGTCCTACCTGGCCTCTCTGTGTCTCATTTGGGAGATTAAACGGTAGCTATATAGTTGAACTGCAATTCGCTTGGCTCTGAAGAAGCCATTATCATTGAAATTCAAGACCCTTGATCTAAGGTGTCTTGGAGAACTATAGTATGCTATATACTATATATTAGAGTACATAGTACAATGCAAAATTCGTCTTTGTAAAGAGTTACAGGAGGATGCCTTGTACAAAACAAAATATGGTTGTCATAACAACTGATCTGCATGGGTTGTATGTCACCAAGGATGTGTGAATGTGGGTTACTCCAACCAGGGGAACAGCCAGACAGAGTTGAAAGTGCAGCAGGCACAGTATTTGCTTCTGCTGTGAAAATGTATGGTTTCTCTGGTGTTAACAACACAGGAACACAGCTGAAGCACAGACAGCTTGTCCTTAAGTTTGAGAGGACAAGCCGAGCAAAAACCAAAGAAATATTTCAGCAGAGAGATCAGGGTGAGAAGCATTCAAGAGATGCTTAATCGATGAGAAAAAACGCATAAGGTCCTTTCACCCCAAGCAGTGACCTGAAGGGAAGCAGAAGGAAAGACCAGACAAAAGAGCAAGAAACAAAGAGAGAGAGAGGAGACGCTACAGCTGAGACATTTAACACAAAAATTGTTAATACTCTCATTGTGAAGGTATCATGCAGGTATTACTAAGATTTTTGCCTTCTTTTGATGCATTCAGATTTGGTTATTAACCAACTCACTACTTACTCAATGTTAATAATGTGGCTAGGCATATGCCAGTCACCACAGAGCATTTTGTAGCCGGCCCTCTGCAATAGAACCCCTGCAAGCACTTGTTAGAGATTCAGATTCCTGGGCCCAACCTCAGACCTACTAAGGGGGTTTCCACCTGTGTCAACCCAGAGGTAACATATGTCACTTCCTCTCACATTCCAATATCCAAAATAAGTCATGTGACTCTTCCAAAATGCAAAGGGTTTAGGCTCGAGTCTCCCATACACCCATGAAAGAACAGAACCTAAAGACTACCCATCATGCCTGCCACAGTCAAAGTCCCTGACTTCATCCAGGGACATATGCAATTTAACTTCTCATCCGTGTGCCATACTTAGTGTTCATGACTGAGGTGCCTCATCTTTCTACAAAGGAAATGGAAACTGGTGATTCCTTTATTTTCCTTCTTCAAACAAGGCTGAGCTGATGCTTCATGGTCAATAGAGGCAAAGAAGTCTGCAAATGTACTTGGGAAGAATAAAAAAGGTAAATTTGAGAAAATAACTGGAGAGTGAAGATATCTGAGAGGATGTATACTGAAGTTAAACAGAAAGGAGGTGCATGGGTCACAGTATCACTGAGGAAACACTGGGGGACCCAGAGTGAAGACTGACTGGCAAATCCATCATCCAAAATAGATGCTAGGCACGTGCTGCTGCAGTAAAATCAGACATTGGGAAAGAAAAAGGGGACGAGTTTTTCAGTCAAAAGCAGCAGTTCTCTAATGTCAAAAACTATTCCTATTTCCTTGAGACTTCGTGTTTTAGGAGAAAGTAGCACACCCGGGAGCGAGGGGGAGGGAGGACAGGAAAGGCAAAAGCAACGCCTGCTTGCAATTACCACTTCTACTTAAAATTTGTGCAAAAGGTCTCAAACACTGTAACAATTTCCAGAGGAAAAAAATATGTTTGGCAGATCAAATAGGTGAGATGCCAAGGACTCTATTTTTTAAGTGCTTGGTATATACTGCTGATTAACTTTGGCTAAAGCTTGAAAAGAAAAGGAGGGGAGTTTTCTAAGCCAACATGTGGAATTTTCTGATCAGGTAAGCACCTTTAAAGTTCAGTTATACTAGGAACAGTCAGAAATTAGATTGTGTAACTGTTCCTGCAAATTGTTCAAAGGTTACCTCTCGTCCAGTCGACAGGCATGGAGGTTGCATAATCACCAGAGCTCAACTCAGAGAGGGAACACACAGAATATTAATATCCCTAAAGAACTTCCATCCTCTTAAAAAGAGATGTAGCCTGATTGCAGGACGGGTTACAGATTTGTTGCACACAAACATATCATCAGTATTGTTCATCTAGTGTCTGTCTCCACTTACTCAGGAAAATTAAAGGAGAATGATTACAGGGTGCAAAGGAAAGACTCAGCTGTGGACCTCATGATTGATGTGGCCTGTTTGGGTGGGTTCACCCCCAAACAGCTGGGGTTGCAGGACTAATGTTTCACCTCTTCAGATGTCTAATTGACACACTCTGTTTAATACTTTAAAAAGTTCTGTCCATCAGGACTATGGGGGGGGACCTTCAAAAGGTTTGTGAAAAATGGGATTAACAGATAATGAAAAATTCCCACTTTTAAAGCCCCCTCATAGTTTTCGTCCAAGTGAAAAAGAACCCAACTCAAGTTGCATTATAATTAAGAGAGAAAGAGAAAGAATTTAGCTGACTCACATACCTAAAAATATACATTGTGCCTCAAAAACTTTGTCCCCAGTCTCTCTCCCAATGTTAGCTCTGGTCTCATCTGTATTGCTCTCATTGCAGTTTATTGTGATGTCAAGATAGTTGCCAAGATCTGCATCATATACTTTTAAGTCTAAAAGATCAATGAGAATTTTTCTTCTCACATTCCAAGATCCATACACTTTTTGCACTAATACACCCATTTCTGAAACAATTCTTGGACCAAAGATTTTAATTACATAGAATAAATAGGTTTGAATTACATGGCAACTCTTGACCTGAGCTCATGCTTTTAGTAAGATCTAGTGCTCTGATTGGACAAGCTTGGGTCACAGATTCAGCATCTGAACATGGACAGAGTCTTATCCAAGTTTAAGAGCTTGCAGAGAAAAGTGACTCCCCAAAGGAAATTACAAGGACTTATCAAAAGAAGCAAAATAGACTCTCAATAAACCTAAAATAAAATATTTAAAATGACATATACTATAACCAAAAATAACAGTGCAGTTTAATACTATATAATGGGACCACTTTCACAGAAGGCTAAGATAGAGCCAATACCTAATTCATAATAATGCAGATTTTGAAGGTTGGCTGGAACATCAGAGGTCATCAAATCAAATCTCTATCTTAACAATGTCCAGTCAGGTCTTGACTTGGTAAATGGAATAAAAGAAGATGTATCATACATGTAGTGAACCTTTGAAACTACTTGAGTTCAAGAAAATTTAGAAAGGAGAAAACTGTTCATACAGCTTACTGTTTCAAATACAACATGTGATGGGTAGGTTTGTTATGCCAACATGGCCACAGAAGATTGGTGGGTCTGTTGTGATGGCACGGCCGATGAACACGTGGATGAATTGAAGGGCAGAGATAGGAAGGGCTCGGCGAGTCCCGCCCTCTCTCTTGCTTCCAGATCTTCGGACCAGAGAGCTGCCTTGTTCGTCCTGTGCCTCGACCTCCAAGCAACACTACCCGTGGGACACCTAATTGTGGACTGTGTTGCTGTGAGTGGAGGTTCCTTCAAGTCCTGCTTCGCCACGCTTCTGGGATATACATCTATTGAGCTGGGGACTGTTGGACTCTGTCATCTTGCTGACTGTTGGAGACCTGCTCTGCCATTTGCTGCTTGTAACCAGATAGCCTGGATTGCTCTACAGAGGACTGCTCAGCGGCCCTCAAGACCTGAAGGACTGCCAGTCTTCTAGTTGCCTCACACAAGTGAGTTGCACCAAGCAATAGTTAACTTTTTCTTTCTTATCTTATATACCTTTCTCAATATATAAATATATAAAAAGAATTACTAGTGTCCTGATTTTTATTTC
>PVJH01020924.1:0-25648 GCA_004026705.1 Nesogale talazaci
GCCACTTGGCTGTCAGCACTCTGAGGATAGCCTTCTACTATTTCCCAGGAGGGACGCTCAGAGATTTTCCCACCGAAGACCAGGGAAAGAGCTCAGGCCTGAGGTGGCCTGACTCCTTAGACCCTTGGGGTCCGACCCCAACCTGTGCTGTGAACGTTTCCTTTCAGGGTCTCCACCATCAGGAGGGAGAGACTCTCCCAAGGGAGTCAAGTCTCTGGGTGGTGCCATTTCGCCGCTGTTGGCAGTCTGAGAGAGAGACAGAGAGAGAGAGAGAGAGAGAGAGAGAGAGCTGGGGCTGGGTCCAGCAGTACACCTGGCTTGCCTGAGAGATTACGGAAGGTTTGGGGCTTGAAGAGCAGCATATCCTTGTCACCCACACTTTCCCAACGTGGACGCCTTTTAGAATGTGGATTCAATATTTTAAAAAATTGGCAATGTGTTTTCAAAGGAAGACTCCCACAGCAGTTTAGGTTCCCGTTCCAAGCATCTCTACACAGACGGTTCAGGAACACTGGTTACATTGTTCCTTTCCGCCTGTGAACCTTCCCCCCTTCTATCGTAGTTGTTTCTGCCGGTCTAGTTATTTCCATCGTTGTTATGAAGTAGTTGCAAACTGTTTGGTATCATATTGATTTTTTAAGGTATGCAGTCCTCAAGAGATGATATTCCTCAGCAAAACCAGAAGAGTAGGGGGAAGAGGAGGAGAGAGGGGTGGAAAGGGAAACCGGAGGTGATGATTGTCACATAACCACACACACAAACCCTCCAGGGGGATGAACGACAGAAACTATGGGGGAAGGGAAACAGCAGTCAGTGTGAGATAAGAAAATAATAATAATTTACAATCTACTAAGGGGTCATGGGGGTGTGGGTGGGTGGGGAGAGGAACTGATTGATACCAAGGGTTCAATAGAAAGCACATGTCTGAAAAAGAATGATGGCAACATGGGTACAAATATGCCTGATGCGATCGGTGTCTGGATTGTAATGGGTTATAAGAGTCCTCAGTAAAATGACCTTTTAATAATAAAAGAAATGATATTCTTTTTTTGTTTCTTTGTTTGGTTGGTTTTTGTTTTTGCGGGTTTTTTTGGGGGGGTGGGCATCACTGCCCTGTGGTGGTGTGGGAGCTACTCAGTGCCGCTCCTGAGAGCCGCTGCTGGATTTGAACTGCCAAGCCCGCGGGCTACAGTCCCGCACTCAACCACTTACGCCACCGGGGCTCAGCCCAAGAAATAATATTCTTTACATCACGAGCCAATTTGTTGTTTAGCTAGGTGACCTGAGGGGTGAGTTCCAGTTCAAGACTGAAGGGCTGTGGTGGGGGCAATGGTTTGGGGGCGTTTCTGAGTCTGTTTTTAATGGATTTGCCCATCTTCTCCTCCCCTTCTCTCGGAACCCCTCCGTCGCGTCTCTGATGACAATGGTGGCTGGTGGCAGGCAGGGCACCATCAAGGTCTGGGCTCTGGGTCCAGGTAGTGGTAGTTCCGGGACACCCTTTGTCCGGCAGATGGCTCTTACTTGAGCCTTGGTTCCCTCATTCTCCTTTGCTCTGGATGAGTAGAGACCAAGAAGGTGTGTCTTAGATAGCCACTGAAGAAGGCTTTTTTAAAATAAAGGTTTACGCGCCCTTTCAAAGAACAGCTTGAAGGAGGCAGAGTTGAGTGAAAACAAAGCCGTAAATAAAACTGTGGAGGAGCTCGCCACCCTGCCCTCGTGGTAATTATGACTCGTCTGGCCACTCCTGATGAAGGGACCAGAAGGTAGGACGGGGGATGGCCGGGGAATGTCTGCCTGCAGAGAAGTGTCTGGGGTGGATTACCAGGGCAGTGCAGGGAAAGAGCCATGGAGTGGGGAGTGGGGCGGCCGGGGAGCATCTGTGGACGCTGAATCCATGGGAGGCATGAAAACGGTGGCTTAGAGGATTAGGTGAAGGCGATGAGAAAGAGACCCACAAATGACCAAAAATGTGCAGTTTAAAAAAAAAAAAAAATATATATATATATATATATATATATATATATATATATAAAGCAGTGTAAAAAAACCTCAACGAGAAAACAAACAAGACTGCATGATCCAAGTAAAGGCTAGGTATGCACCTCACTTATCACCAGCAGGCGAGAAGGAGCTGGAGAGCAGGATAGGGACATAGGCTCCACTTCTCCCTATAGGGCACCCCAGTTGGTGTGCTCTGGGAAGCCTGAAAGGCTCTGGACAGATGCCATATGAACATCAAGATGTCATTTGTTTCTCTCTTCATCCTCAAACGCTCTTCTCTTGACTAATTTGAAAGTACATAGGCTGTACTTCTTATTTAAATATTCTATTTGTGGCTCCCTTATTTTTTGAATGAAAAACTTAGTAACAAAGCCGGCTTTACACTGGGATTTTTTTTTTAATTGAGGGCTCACACAGCTTATCACAATTTATCCATCCATCCATGCGTCAAGTACATTTGTACACTTGTTGCTATCATCATTCTCAAAACACTTGCTTTCTATTTGAGCCCGTGCTATTAGCTCATTTTGCCCCCTCCCCTTCCTCACAAACCCTTGATAATATATAATTATTATTTTGTCATATCTTGCACTGACCAATGTCTTCCTTCATCCACTTTTTTGTTACCCATTCCCCAGCGGGGGTTATATGTAGATCATTGTGATTGGTTTCCCCCTTTCTTCCCCCACCTTTCCCTTGCCCTCCTGGTATTGATATTCTCATTATTGGGCAAGGGGTTTCACTGCCCTGGATTCTCTGTGTTTCCAGCTCTGATCTGTACCAGTGTGCATGCTCTGCTCTAGCTGGATTCATAAGCTAGAATTGGGATCATGATATTGCCAGGGAGGGCCCTGGGCTTTGAAGATACCTTTGTGATCAAAGAACTAAAAGATGTGAGGATGCCCTGGACAGTCGAGCTATCTGGTGGCCACATTTTAGATCGCATTTTACCATTTCCAAGTGGCTGCTGCTGCTTCTCCTCCGCCCAGGCTGGTTTTGCTTGGAAGGGTCATTTTGGAAACAACTGGTAGTTTGTTAAATATAGTGCCTTAAAAGGGCAGAGGAGTATAAGCAATACTTCCAATACCAAGAAAATGGTGATTAGCAAAGAGAGGAGGAGGAGGTGGGCACTCCGAGCAGTGACTTGGAAGTCTGCTCAGGAGAGGAATGCACGGGGAGGTTCCACCCGTGAGCCGGCGTGGTCCTGATGGCCGTGAGTGAGTCCAGGAGAGGGACGTAGAACCCAACTCTCCTTGTGGGGTGGGCTGGGTTCAAGATCCCTTCCTGAGGCAAGAAGTCAGACTCGTTTTAGAGAGATTCCACTGTGCTTGGACGGTGCCCTTTCAGGTATGACCACAGCTCATCTTTCTGAAGAAGGGGTCTCTGTCTAAAGCAGGACTACACGATGACTCGCCTCTGGAGAAAACCGCTCTAACAGTTTGGGGATCACCAGCAGACGTGACTGAACAAGCTGGGCTGTTGCTCCCAGGGGAGAGGGCCCAGAGAGGGTGCCCTGGCCTGTGATGTGACTTAGAGTGGCTCTCTGACACTCACCAGGAGTCCTGGTCGCCCAGTGGGTTCAGCAGTGGGCTGCTGTGGTGAGCAGGTCAAAACTACCAGCTGCTCTGCAGGGGGAAGGTGGGGAACTCCCACAAAGAGTGACAGCCTCAGGCACGCGCAGGGACAGTTCTGCCCTGTCCCAAGGGACGCTCTGGGTTAAAGTCGACTTGATGGCAGTGAGTTTGAGGGGTTTTTCTTGAGCTCTGATCCTCTGTTCTTCCAGTGCCCACCAAAAGAAATGTGAAAGCCAACATAAAAGAGCAATGTCTGTTTGCCTTGGCTGTTAAATACAGTTCAGCTCAATTCACTGCCAGAGCCCACTCTGGCTCAGCGAACACGGAGGATCGCGTGGGGCTGCCCCGGGGTTTCCGTAAACCCACAGGAGTAGGAAACCTCATCTCTCTCCCACGTCGGATAGCTCGTGTGTGTCGTGTTTCTGTTTCTCTCCCTTAGCGTGCTTTTGAGGGAGAACTGAAAAATCAGAAGGGCAAACGAAAACGGGTGGTGCTTGGTTTTTTGGTAGTTAAAAATTATGACTTAGCCTGGTAGTTAGCTTGAAATATATGCTGACTTTTAACTTCCAGAGCTGCCCAGCCTAATCCTTGGTTATTCCAAGATGAGTTTCGGGATTTGTATTTGCATCCATCCCTAGCCAGCTGGGACTGGAAGAATAAGCAGTCTTGTGTTGCGCCCGAGACCTCTCAGGGCTGACATGGGGTGCTCGCCTTGACCAGGGAATCCGACTGTCCGATCATGTGCAAACGCCGGCCGAGAGGGTCCTTCCTGGTAGACCCAGGCGACAAGCCCCTTACCACAGTGTGCATTTCAAAACGAAAATTCTGGGCTGAGCCCCGGTGGCGTAGTGGTTGTGCGCGGGACTGCGGCCCACTGGGATGGAGGTTCAATTCCGGCTCCCAGGAGCAAAGGCTGGGCCTCCTACTCCCACCACCTGAGGGCAGTGATGCCTTAAAAAAAACAAACAAAAAACCGAAAATTCTAAGTGGGAAAAAAAAATTTTTTTTTTAATCTAAGTGGATGAACAAAAGCCGTTTACGGTCCATATTTTCTTCCACCCTGCACACCCCCAAGGGTAAGCAGCTCCCGGTTCCTGGGTGTTTGCTCAGGGCTGAAGGGAAAGGTCAGCGTGTGTAAATGAGGGGGATATCTGGCCAGGTTGGGAACATGACCTCTTGCCCTCCAAAGCCTGGGAAGCCCTAGTGAATGCCCCCAATTTTCACAGGGTGTGGACACAGTGAGAACCTTCCCCTCTGCGAACAGAGCGAGGTGAGAGGTTAATGAATGAGTGCTCCCCCACACATAGGACTCTGTGCCGTGATGGTTTTGGAAACCGCGTCTTAGCTGGGCTCAGAATAGGGTCTGCATATTGTGTCCAAGCCCTCTCCATCTGTGTGCCGCGGTGGAGTTCCAAGCTGACCACCTTCCGCTAGGGAAGGGGGAGAGGCAGGCTCTCGTGGCTGGAGAACTGGACGGCCAGTGGAGGCTCAATATGTCTAAACACAAGACCAAATGGGGAACAAAGGGCCAGTGGGGAGGTCCTTGCTGCCCCCTATTCTTCTCTAGTAATCCCTCCAAAAATAATTGCAGCCCCAAACCTCTGGCCTCCAGCACATTTTCCACTTGATTAGAGGCCTTTGTGGGCCAGGGAGAGGGACCTGCAGACTTGTACATTGTGCGGGGGCCTAAAGCGTCCAGCTGGGATTTTTTTCCATCAAAAGGGGATTTTAGTAAAACCATTATCAGGGGTTTAAAGGAGAAAAGCTGTTGAGCAGCCAGTGAGGGGTAGCTTAGCATCAGAGGGACTTGTGGTGGCCCGTGGAAGGGTGGGAAGGTGTCCCCTGCTCCTCCCACACAAGCTCCTCAGGTCCCGCACCTCCTAAGCTGTGGGCACAGCAACAGGACCTGACGGAGGCCACAGCTTGGACATGGCATCTGGGGCATCCGTGGGATGGCAGCGCCCATCAGGGTGGACTGCAGGTATTGCGTGGTCACTGCATGCTGGCTTGTCAGAGGGCATATGACTGGCTTCGTTCCAGGTTATGTCCATCCATGTCCACCTGGGACCCTCCACCGGTCACAGTCCCTCTTCCCTCCTGGCAGTCTCCGCAGATGACAAGAAATAGTTAAGAAATGACATCCACGGGCAAATGGGTTTCTGTGATTTTTTTTTTTCAGAGGCTGGGTCGGGAGAGGGGCTAGGGAAGTGAGGCAGCCGCCCTCCCTGGCGGATGGGCATGGGGCCCGTGAGATTGGCACACGGGGCTGTGGGAACCCTCTCGGGTGAGGACTGGGGAAAAGCTGCCTGGGAGAGAAACTTTCTGGAACTACACCTGCAGAAGCTGTGGTGGCAGAGCGCTCACGCTTCAGGCTGCTGGCGGCGCGGTGGGACCACTCGTTGCTGTGGGGGAGAAGCACCAGACTCTCTACTTCTGTGGAGCCTCAGGAACCCCCGGGGGAAGGAATCCTGCCTGCCCCACGGGGTCCTCGCCAGTCGGACTCCACTCAGTGGCGGTGGAGATGACACCTTCAGCGGCTCCGAGCACAGCCTCCTGAGTCGCGGAGCACGTCTCCATGGAGGGAGGAGGTGTGAGCAGCCAGCCTCGGGCACTGGGAACCTTGCGCTGTTTCTCTCTGCATTCCCTGCACCTTCGTAGCCCGTTTTCCCCCTGTAAATCGGGGATCTCGTGGGAAAGACGCAACTTTCCTCCTGGCAGCTGTGGGCATGTGAGGTGATGATAGCCAGGGGGCGTCAGGCCATGGGTGGCAGCCTGGTTTCTTTGAGCAGGACATTCGGGGACTTATCGACCTATCTCCTTAGTCCCTGGCTCAGACCAGCCTGGCAGCCTTCTATTAGCTGGAAGTCACAATTCCCCAAAGATAGAAAACCTGTTTCCTGAAGACACGGGCCAAGTCCCAGAGAGCTGTTCTTTAGAAGCTGCAAGTCAAAGGACTGTCCCCCTAACCCCTCTGAAGGACCTCTGGTAGGAATTGATACCCAGACTCACTCTGCAACCCCCTCACTGGATTTCCCATACAGCCCGAATCTGCTCGAGGGCAATGGGGGGCCGGGGGGGGGTGGCGGGCTGTCCAGCTGTGGGAGCAATCTCTCTGTGGCTGCTCCGCCAGACCTGCGTCCTCCTCCGGCCTCCGCCCTGTGTGGAATGACACATGCACTCTTTTCTCTGCCCCACTGCCTCTGGGATTCTTTTTCTCCTGAATTATCCTCATTCAGGATGGCCCTTACATGATGGTGTCTGTGCACTGCAGTTTCCGGGTAGCTGTTTGGGGAGATTTCACAAGACGTTCCATGAGTAGTTGTTAAAGCTTCGCCCCTTGGCCCTTTCTTTTATCCTCTAACCAAAAACGACCCCTACTGAGCTAATAAACCACGACTGGGCCAGCCAGTGAGGCTTGGGGTAACTACCCACAGGGGGTACCCATCGCCTGCCCCCCTTGTCCCGCTCCCACCAGCTGTCCTCAAAGTCCCCTCCCCTGCAGCTGGATCCTCATGGCAAGTGCGCATGGAAACTGGCCATGCTCACGCCGGCCACTCTTCTTTCCTCCCTGCCCCCGGCCCTGAGAGCTAGGCTGTGGAGGAGGAATTGAGGTCAGGTAAACAAACTCCATTCTTTATCTTATTTTTTGTTTCACCGATTCCTTTCGACTTTATGACGACATCTCTTTCCTGGGAAATAAAGACATTTGATAATTAAAAAGAAAACAAAAAACTCTTAAAATCTTTAAATCATTTTCCTCAAAGGACTTCTAAATTTTTCATGATGGACCATGCACTTAATTTTGGCTGTTAGAAACCACATTTCCTCCCTGCCCCCTCCCCACATTAAATACATAATTTTTTGTAAAAAGACATCTCCACGCATAATGAAACTTGTTCCCCATTTGTTCTCCCAAACTCCCCAAATGTGGTGGTGATGGGGAGGGAGAAGGGAGAGGCTGGGGCTTGACTCTTGTGCACTGCCCAGCAGAGCGTGCTGGCGGAATCAGGCGACGTTTGGGAGGTGGGGGCGCAGTCTGCTGCTTCGCTCCCCTAACACTTCAGCTTTAATCTTATCAGCTGTGAGCTCCATGGATGGAATTCCTCCTCGGAGGCCAACTCTTACACCCTCGGCAGGACTACTGGGGAGTGGGTGGCCAAAGGGGAGGCCAGCCGTGGTTCTCCTTTGGAAAGATAAGCACTCCTCCCCCCCCACCCCCACCCCTCCACCGCATTTATAGAGGACACAGTACCTGCCCTTTCATGCTCTGTAAATATCCCCTCACTTTGAAAAGACGGAACCAACCCTGACAGCAAATTATTACTCATAAGCTCCTTCACTTGCTGCCCATTTTCTTGTGCCGTGTAAGACTGGGTCAGGGTCTGTGCACCTGCTCTTAGTAGCTTCAGATTCCATTTAAAGACCTGCGGGGGACAGATCTCCTATGTAACTCGGGAACTGCTTGGTGCCTCCAATTCACAGACAATGCTGCCGCCTGCTGACGAAACACAGGACCTACACACTGTTGTGGACCCATTTCCTCATTCCCTAGTTTACATTGAAGACCGTGTCAAGCTTTGCGTTAAATACTCAATGTATTGCTTTTCTATTGAAATAATGTTCATAAACTTGTGTTTAAGACAACCCCCCCGTCCCCCCTCACATACACAAAGGTCCAGGCCAGATTCTTTGCAGTTTTGGATAGCAGGAGAGTAAATCGTGTGTGGGTGTGAGACTATTGATTTGTGGAGACAAGGGATGATGGAGAGGATCCGAGAACAATACAGAAGGAGAGGGAAAGTTTTTTTACACCTCTCCAGAAACCAGTCTCACTGCGAGAGGCCCTTCTGACGCACAGCTACCCATGGGACAGAGTTGAAATGCCCCTGTAAGGTTTCTGAGTCTGTCATTCTAGAGTCGTCAAAAACCCCGCTCTCCCCTGAGGAGCCGGCTGGTGATTTCACTGCTCACCTTGAGGTGAGCAGCCCAACTCGTAACCACTGTGCAAGCAGACTCCTTTCCAGTCATGGATGCTCCCTGGCACCCGCCTTCCTCATCACTTTCCTTCTAGAGCAAGCAGAGGTGACGCTGCTGGTTCCTATCTGCTATCCAGCATTGTTGACGCCAGTGAATTTCTGCAGCCCCTTTGAAAATTACGATGCTTTGGTGTGGGGCCTTTGAAAATTACGATGCTTTGGTGTGGGGCGGGTAGCCGGCTGCCTGCCTCTGGGTCACACTGCTAATTGTGTCCATTTCACTCGGAGCACAATGGCAGGGCATCTCAAGTGCACAGACGTCCATCAGTCAGGGCTGCAAGAGCCTCCCTTTTATTCTGCGCTCAGAAAACGGAAGGGCCCCTCGACTCCCACCAGTGGTCCAGAGCGTGGTGGTGAAGTCCAGGCGGCCTCAGAGCTTTGTCTGCATGTTGTGCATTTGAAACAAGCTTGGATTTAAAAAAAACAAAACTTGAGGGCGCTCTGGTGGCATAGTGGGTTAGGTATAGGTTAGCCGTTTCAAACTCCCAGTTGCTGTGCGGGGAGAAAGAGGAACATGAGGCTATCAACTCCAGACCACAGGGCAGTTCTACTCTGTCCTGGAGGGCTGCTCGGAGTCTCAGCTGTCTGGGTGGCCATGAGTGAGCCTGAGAAAATTTGCAACAGTGCTAGAACTTACCACTTGAATTTCGATGGACTTTCATGCTATTTATATAAGGCACACTGGTAATGTTTTTTTTTTTTTTTTTGGGGGGGGGGGCGGTGGGGAGTAGTCCCAACAGGTTTCGATATATAAAGGTTTAAAACATAGGGACCAACAAGGTGGTTTCGAGAACATACATTTGAGGTGCTTAGCTGCTGTCATTTTCCCATACTTGACCAATCTATCCAATTTTGAGCAGCCCTATATTGGTTATGCACGGGCCTGCTAGCGGCGAGGTCAGCAGTTAGCGAGCACTGGCCACTCCGATGTAGAAGAACAGAGGGCTCTCTCCTTCCGTAGGGCTCTGTCACAGAGACCCACAGGGGCAGTTCTGTCCTGTCCTGCAGGGTCACGTCAACGGCAGTGAGTTTGGTGTGGTCCAGTTTTAAAGGGGTCCTGGTGGCACTGGTGGGTAATCACCAGGCTATTAACCACAAAACCTTCTGTTCAAGTCCCCCAGCTGCTCCTTGGGAGAAAGATGAGGCTCTGGGCTCCTGTAAAGATTTATAGCCTCAGGGACTCAAGGAGAAAGATGTTTTTAAAAAGATGATGAGGACATTTGTACAGATGTGTTGGGCCAAATGGATATATGTATGGATTGTGATAAGAGCTAGAAGAGCCCCCAATAAAATAAAATGAAAAAATATATATTTACAGTCTCAGGATCCCTCTGTAGGGTGGCGGAGTTAGAACTGACAGGGCGGCTTCGAGTTTGGGTGTCCAGGTTTCTGAGGACCCTAGAGGGTCTCAGCGTTAGTTTGTTGGTTCCTTCCTGCCTGGACACTCACTTCTCGACAAGCGGGAAGCAGGTAGCTGTTCCGGCAGCAAGTGTGCACAAAGGCAGGGTGGAGTGAGGAGTTCCTCAGAAGAAAGCGCATGCATTTTTCACATCCTCTCTTTTTAGACCAGGAAAACCGCTTGTTCCATAGAGTCCACATACTATTTACAGAGAACCACTCTGGCAGCGGAGAGCTATTTCCCAGCAGTTGGATTTGATTCTTGGGTCCATGAGATGGGCAGTCGTTGACAGGCAGCTGTGCGCTAAGCCTGACCCTCCTGGAGTGTCGATTACTTACATCAGAACTCATAAACAGAAGAGGGTCCCTGGTATTAACGGATTAGAACCTTTGGCTCTTCCTGGACAAGAGAGATTTGTGGTGTGCAAACCATCTGTGAAGTCAAGGCTTTTTAGCCTGGAGTGAAAATAGCTTGTCTTCTGAACTCGCTTCCTGCTTTCCAGGGAGGCCAGGACCCGTGTCAAGTTGGGGAACTGGTGTTTGTCCTGGTAAACCTGGCTCAAGGGCCTCCCAAGCATGGGCTGTCTAGCACGTGAACTTCACCTCACTGTCTGTGACCAAGCAGGGTTTCTGAAATGGATCAAGCCCTCGGAGGCCACCAGGTGACAGAGCTGACACTATGGGGTATTCTGGGCCCCGAAGGTCCATTTGTCACAGTGCACAGGTAGCTGTCAGCTTGTCTGCCTGGAGACCCTATCTAAGAAAATGTGCATGAGCTAAATGACTATCAAAAGGTAGGTGTCATCATTTTTTACAATCCCCACCTTGCTGGAGGGAGGAGTCAGGGCGATGACTTGCAGTGTCTCAGGGGAAGGTCTAAGACACAGTGGTTCTCAACCTTCCTCATGGCGCGGCCCTTTAATACAGTTCCTCATGTGACGATTACCCCCCCCCCATCATAAAATTATTTTTGCTGTTACTTCATAACTAATTTTGCTGTTATGAATCGGGTGGCCCGTGTGAAAGGGTCGTTCGACCCCCAAAGGGGTCTAGACCCACAGGTTGAGAACCGCTGGTAAGTGATCAAAATGCTCCCTGCATGCTGGTCCCCTGGACGTGGTCATTTCTGGTTCCAGCAGCCTTGGCTCGGACACGGACTCCTCCTGTCACTTAGCACGCCTCTTGCCCCCTTTATAAAGCAGCATGCGCGCCATCTCCCAGAACGTGGGGGAACAGAACTCTTAAGGCGGAGAAGCTAAACACTCTTTGGCCTCGAGACCACAGCTTGAGTCCTGCCACCGTCTCTCCTGGCTTTCTCAGTGGTGGGCTCTGGAAGACCTTGGGTTTCTTCCCTGCCCAGTTCGAGACTCATTCTCCCTATCACCACTCAGAAAAGCAATCGCCCAGGGACACATGCGTTTGTTCTGTGAGCAACTAAAGTAGTAATGACATAATCACTTGCCTTTTTTTAAAAAAAAAACATGTCTGCATTTCCGGGTTAACAATGAGTTGAGGCAGGTTGAGCCCTGGTGGCGTAGTGGTTGTGCGCAGGACTGCGGCCCACTGGGACGGAGGTTCAATTCCAGCAGTGGGGCTGGGCCTCCTACTCCCACCATCGGAGAGCAGTGATGCCCACCACCACCCCCCCAAAAAAAAAAACAATGAGCTGAGGCATCCATCCCACTTCTACTTTATTTAGGGATGCTTAGTGTATCCCACTCCAATACCGCAGTTAAGAACTCCAGTGCCCTCTCTCTTGCTCCCCATAATGGGCTGACATCGTCTAACAAAGGGCCAACTGTTCTGGGCGTGGAAAGGCAGCCCCGCCCCGTCATCCCTGGCAGAGAAACCACGGGTCCTGGTCATTTGTGGACACGTGGGTGCCCCAGCCATCTGAACCGCCTCCCTTCCCTCTCTCTGGTTCAGGCTGGACACTTACCTTGGACAGGCTACCAGCACGCTCCTAACAGCTGTCACAGATCCAAATATAAGACTCAGACTGCTAGTGAAAGCAATTTAGAAATACTTTGGTATTCTACTTAATTATTTGAGTTTAAAAAAAAAACGAGGTATAGTGATGCCCCTCCCCCCACCAAAAAAGGGCTGAGCCCTGGTGGTGTAGTGGTCGTGTGCGGGACTGTATTCCACAGGGCGGACGGTTCAAATCCAGCAGCAGCTGTTCAGGAGCAAGGCTGGGCTTCCTACTCCCACCAGGGCAGGGATGCCACAAAAAGAAACAAACAAAAAACTACTAAAAAAAAAAAGAGGTAGCTATGTGGTCCAAATCCTGCTTCCCCCAAAGCCACATCCTCTCATCAAAAAGCTTCACCCCTGTGCCTCCTCAGTAGTACACTTGGGTCTTGTCCTCAACTGACGGGATAGAAGTAACATTTAAACGGGGTGATGCTTGATGCCAGGGAGAGAGGCGGCGAGAGGGAACCACTAGAGGGCTTACAACCGCCCCATGCTGTTGCTGAGCAGAGCCAAGATCAGGGGCCAGGGGCTGCCCCTTTCAGGGCACAGGGAAGAGACGGTTGTCAGAGGCAGCAGGAGGTCTGGGTTTTGTTTTTATAAATCTGATCTTTTAATCAAGAGGTTCTTTCTCTTAGGGAACACAGTGGTCTTTGGGAGGGACTCCTCTTCCACCCGTGCCTTCCCCCTTCGAAAACTTGGGTTCAAATTCTCTTATTGCGAAAACATGAAAGGCTGTACCACTACTGCCAGACCATCTGCTTGAGAGTGGGCTGCAGAGAACACTGGGATTGAGGTGCCGGCCCAGAGCCTAGGTCCTCAGAACAAGTGCTTACCTGGAAACAAGGAACTCCAAGAAATGGCACAGACTTGCTTTTTTGAAATCTTTGTTGCTGTTGGTTTGTGAAAGACGAAAGAGGACTAGTTAGGGGTTTTCCTAACAAAGGGGCGGGGGCTGGTGCTTTGGTCAGGTCAGAATCCTTGTTCCTATAGCTCCCCCCATTTCTCCTCCTTACCCCCACCCCCACCCCACCCCACCCCGACCGAGGAATTCAGCTGGGAGCCAGGAGCCAGGGGCTGGGAGCCCTAGGCAAAGAAACCCCCAGGCGGCTGCACAATTCACCACGGCTGACCCTCCCACTTGCATTTCTAGAAGATCCTTCAAGGTATGGGCATTAAAGGGCTATGCCAGTGAGGCTGGGGTGAGGGCAACCTTCTCTGCATGGCCCAGACTGCTCTAACGAGGGCTGATTATTTCGGGGCCCCAAGATTTAGGCCAAGTTTGGTTTTGGCTTTCCAGTTCTAAAGTTTCAACAAATACTTGCACCAGATTCTCGCCCCTCCCTTTTGTGTGTGTGTGTGTGGTTCTTCTAAAAATTGCCTTCCTACAACTCAGAAAATACTGAGTACCGGCTTACTTTCCTTGAGGGTTTTCTTCTTCTTCTTCTTCTTTGAGGGTTTTCTTCTTAAAAGCTTGACTTTCCTTCATCTTTGTGCCTGGAGCAGTGCCCTGTGGGCCCTCGCTGCCCCTGGCGAGCCTGCGTTCACTTTGGGAATCCGAGGTGTGCTGTGGGGCTACCTTCTTCCAAGGAGGAGCAAGCTGGACTTCAGAACCAGCGACCAGGGGCTTGGATCAAGGCTCACTGCTGGGTGATTTGGGGCAAGTGGACCTCGCCTTCTCTGGAAAAATGGGATTCCAGTTTCAGCAGGCTGCTTGCGGAGAGAAGGAAACTGATAACTAGGTATCATGTGCACCAGGTTCTCGATCTGGATTTTCTTCCTCTCACCCAAAAAGGTTAGGACGGGCGGCTAGTTGTCCTTGACTGGAGTCGATGAGTGGTCTGTTCAAGAGAAGCTCCAGGCTTTAGTGTCCCGTGACCTTAACTTTCAAACATGACTCTGCCAGCCTTTAGTCAGGCATGTATGTGACTGTTCAAAGGCAAAAGTGAAACGAACAAGAAAAAGGAAGCCGAAAGCCAGCTCATCGGGGTTCCAGCTGGCAGGGCTGCCCTGTGCATTAAAATGAAGAACTCCAGTGTAAAGCCCGGCTTGGGGAGGCACTCATTTTGTTGACAGAGTGAATCCATACAGCCTTCTCTGGGAAGACAAGACAGGCTAACAAGCTCTCTTGCCTTGTGTCGCCTGGCTGTGCGTTGTGTCAAATTCGAAATCGGAAAGCTGACCCAAGTCCCCAGCCCCTGCTTCTGGCGCAGGGGCTCACACATCCATTTCTTTTGTTGTTCTTCTTCTTCGGGGCATTAAGCATTCTAACCTTAGGGGAAGAAAAGAGCGCCACACCTTCCCTGAAGAAAGGGAAGATGGATCTAGTGTCAGGCTCCATTAGACCCAATGGTGCCGGCTTTCCAGAAAGAACAATGAGGCTTTTGTGATCTGCTCCAGCCCAAAGCTTGGAAATGTGACAAAACCACCTTGCCCGGAGAGAAACCTGGGCGCTAGCCCTCTTCCTGGAAAGAGGGGCTCCATCCAGGAAAGTCCGCAGACACTCCCCAGCTCTTGCTGAGATCTGTGTTTGTCTCGCTTTAACAAACACACCTCAAAACAACTAGGAAAGACCCCCCCCCTGTGAAATGAGCACATCTGAGTGGCTAGGCCGGGACACTCAGCTTTCCACAGCACAACCGCAGGGCGTCCGTCCCATGGTTTAGTCATTGTCTACCAAAGGGAGACTGCTAGAATCACTGGTGTTCATTCATTCCCCTGGCCCGAATCCGGTCTAGGCACCCTTCCCTGAAGGGGGAGGGGGGGAGAGCGTGGCCAAGCTCAGTATTGGAAGAGCTTAAAATGCAAATGAGCCAGGACTCCGGGCCAAGCTCCCCCCCCCCCCCCCCCCCCCAGCAAAGTGCTTAAATACAGCCAGGCCTTGAGGGGAATGTTAAGAAGAGGGGCTGCCCTGCCCTCCTCCCTTCCAGTGGGACCCCCACTCACACTGGGAGATTGAGCATGCATGACTGAGCCAGGGATGGAGCCCGGGCAGCCGGCTTTTAACTTCGTGTGAACAATGGCTCGTTCCCTCCACCTCACCGGCCCGCATCCTCCCCACACCCACTGCGGGCTGGGGGACCCATCTTTCTGCCCCACTTCCACAGTGCATGACTCACATTTTCAACATTTCCTCTAGATCTCATTTTCCATCCAGACAAAAACCAGCCTCTTATAATAGGGGCTTTGTGTGTGTGTGTGTGTGTGTGTGTGCGCGCGTGTGTGTGTTAGTGAGAAAGTTTCATTTTGTTCCATTTCTCTAAATTGCTGTGTTGTTGACAGTTTAAAGCCAAAGTTATATAAGTCTGAAGTCAAATCACATTTGGGAGGTGGGGGTCAGACCAATACATTGGGATGTGAGCGTTACACAGAATGAACTTTAAACTGTGCGCTGGCTACAACACAGGATACACCAAACTGTATCGTATTTTCTTTTACTTCAGAACACACAAACAGCAGCACACCTCCTACATTGGCATGTACCCAAACACACGATGCCTTCAAAATAAGTCACAGATACAAGGTTTTTTTTTTTTTTCTCAAAAACATACTTCATATTTCCTCTTTTATTATATAAATATCAGTTTAACCTTTTACTGTAAGAATATAAACGTTTTAAGAGGATCTTTGTTATTATTTATACAAATTCACAAACAGTACAATTAATTGATAAAGGTCTCTGGGTTTTCTTAAACTCCATGGTCTCGCCTGTTGCTGTGGAGGTTTCTAAGAAAATAAACAACAAAAAAATCCAACAAAAATATACATCCTACTCAAAAATGGTTTTTTTTTAAAGCCATGAAGTTCCAACCCCCACCAAAAAGAAAGTCGTCTAGTCCTCCGTTTGGAAACAATGTTTTAAGACCCACCAACTCCATTTTATTAACAACAGAGATAAGACATGAATCTCAGTCTCCTCCCCTTCACATTGCCACCCCAGGAGCCTCAACTTCCCACAGGAAGCCTCTCTGTGTGACCTTGTCGTGGGGAAACTTGGAAGAGGGTGAAGGAAGGGCAGAATTTGCATATATAATCATCATTTTCAAGACACCATCTGCATCTCAAACTAACAAAAAAGAGAAACAGTTCAACTCTCATTTCTCCCACACATTTGTGCTATAAATTAAGTCGAGCTTCAGAAACACCACTGAGTCCTCAAATCCCAATGGGTAGGAGAAAAAGAAAATTCTGGCCAGCATGTGGAAGTGGGACACCCTAGATGGATGGGGGCTGGGAAGAAGCCAAGACCAAAGGGGCGGGGGTGGGGGGTGGGGAAGACGCACAAACCCAATGGGCATCTTTCCAGTCTAGGCACAAAAATGTTTCCGTCTCAAAATATCGCTCATGTCCAATTCCAGGGCTTCAGAGGAAAAAGTGAACCAAAACGAGGTAGCAAGATATATATATGTGTGTGTGTATATGATATACACACACACATATATAACATAGGATATATTCAGCAGGAAAAAAAAGTACTTAAAAGGAATCATGATTTCAGATTTAAAAGAAGGGGTGGGGGAACCAAGGAAAACCAGAGACAGAGAAAGGAGCCTGATCCAAGAGTGTTGCAAAAAAGGGGAGGCCAGGAGGAGACTGGGATGCGTCACAGAAGTGGAAGCAGGGGGTGAAAGGCCCTTGTCGTTGGGTTTGCTTTTTGTACACTTCAAAATAAAAACCAGATCACAGTATTCAAATGAAAGCTTAAGTGAAGGCAGACAGTTTCCTCCACTCCCTGGGGCTGGGGCTGAAAGGGCTCAGGGCTCGTCACCGCCCCCCCCCACCCCCAGACAGTGGGGTCCCAGTAGGTGAGGGGGTCCTCCACCCCCCCTGCAGAGGAGAGTGCGGGCTGCGGGCGGGGGAGATCAGTAGCGGCGGCCCTCTCTCCATCCTCAGGGACAAGGAAGGTGCAGGGAGGAGAAGGGGCCAGGGGTGGGGATCTGGGCCTCAGGTTGTGTCACTGTCCCCTCTCGGCCCAGCCACTGCGGTGGTGTGGGCAGAAGTGGGCTTTGTGCCGTGGGAGTGGGGAGGTGGCGGGGGGGGGCGGGCAAGGGCTGAGGGGAGCGGGTGCTGCCGCCCTCACCTGACCTTCTCACTGTCCGTCATCTGCCAGAGTCCCAGGTTGAGTACCTTGAGGCAGGGCAACTGCGTGATGCGCTCCAGGCCGCGCTTGGTGATCCGGGTGCAGCCGTACAGGTCGATGCCCGTGAGCTGGCTCAGGTGCTCCGCGATCAGCTCCAGGCCCTTGTCGGTGATGCGCACGCACTGTCCGATGTTGAGCGTGCGCAGCCCGTGCATCTGCCGCACCATGCGGTTGATGCCATCATCACTGATGTGGCAGGAACAGAGGGAGAGGGACTTGAGGCCGTCCAGCCCCTGCGCGATGTAGGCCAGGCTCTGGTCCCCCACCTTGTCGCAGAAGGACACGTCCAGCCCCGAGAGGCGCAGGCTGCCCATGGCCAGATGCATGATGCCCGTGTCGCTGATGTTGTCGCAGGAGCGCAGGTTGAGGCTGCGCAGGCTGCCCATGTGCGACAGGTGCAGGAGGCCGGCGTCCGAGATGCCCCCGCAGAAGCTGAGGTTGAGAAGCCGCAGGCCCGTCAGGCCCCGGGAGATGTGCTTGAGGGAGAGGTCGGTGAGCTTCTGGCAGTCCTGCAGCGTGAGCTGCTCCAGGCCCAGGCAGCCCTCGGCGGCGCTGCGGGTCATGCCGGCCAGGTGCCCGATGCCCACGTCCGAGAGGTGGCGGCAGCTGCGGAGGTTGAGGCTCTTGAGCCGCTGCAGGCCCCAGGCGATGAGCAGGAGGCCCGTGTTGGTGATGTTGCTGCAGCCGCCCAGCTCCAGCACCTCCAGGCCCTTGAGGTACTGGGCGATGCGGCCCAGGCTGCTGTCGGTGATCTGCTTGCAGAGGCTCAGGTTGAGGGCGCGCAGGGAGCCGATCTCCTGCACAAACGCGTGGCCCAGCCCGTTGTCCGTGAGGTTGTAGCAGCCGCTGAGGTTGAGGCTCTCGATGTTGGCCATGCCCTGGATCACGTAGCTGAGGCTGCGGCGGAGGCTCAGGATCTGCACCCGGCGGATGCCCCGGGCCTGCAGGCTGGGGAACAGCGAGGGGTTGGCCCGGCGCAGGTGCAGCTTGGCCTCCACCCCCCGCCACACCGACTTGTGGTAGGCGGCGTCCCGCCAGGCCGTGCACACCTGCGCCGCGCGCCCCTTGTCCCGGACGTCCAGGTAGCCGAAGATCATGGCCAGCAGCTCGGGGAACAGGCACGAGATGTGGGTCTCCATCTTCCTCCTCCCCCCTCCGCGGCGCTGGGGGGAGGAGGCGCGGGCTCCGCGCTTGCTGCCCCGGGGAGGCGATGAGTGTGGTGCGCCCCGGCCGCCGCCGCCGCCGCCGCCGCCGCCGCCGCCTCGGGCCCAACGGGCAGCCCCTCCCCGCCTTCCGGCTCCGGCCGCCGCTCCTCCTCCGGGCCCGTCCGTCCTTCCTGCCTGCCTGCCTGCCTGCCGGCCGGCCGGCTTCGCTTCCCTTCCCTTCCCTCCCCCCGCCCCGGGTCCGCTCAGTCCTCACATCCCCGGCGGGGAGAGCGCCCTCGCACTCACTCCGGCGCTGGCGTCCGAGCCCGAGCCCGAGCCGGAGTCTGACCTGACTCGGCCCGCCGCCGCCGCCGCCTCCGGTCTAACCACGCAGCGCTCGGGCCGCGCCGCTCCGCCCGCTCCGCCGTCGCCGCTCCCACGCCCCCTGCTGCATCCTCCGCCTCCTGCCGCCGCCGACGAGGGCCCCGGGGGCCGGGCGCAGCGGGCTCCGGGCGCCGAGGAGGCTTCCTGCTGCCTTTGTCTCTCGCCGCTTTTCAAACCTCCCAGCCCCGGGCCGCCCGCACTCGGCCGCCCAGGCGGGGGGACCAGGAGGCCAATCGCGGCGGCGGGGCGCGCGTGCCTTCTCCCCCGGCCGTCCGCAGGCAATCGGGAGCTGCCAGCCCGGCTCCGCCGAGGACGCCGCGGCCGCCGCGGCCGGAGCGCGGCTCGTCGAGGACCCCGGGGCCGGCAGGCGGGCCGCGCGCTTGGTAGCGTCCGGGACGTAGCCCTGCGCGCGTCGGCTCCGCCGCGCGTCCCCCTCCTCCCGCCCCGGCTCCCCCCGCGCGCGCCCGCGCGATGGTACGAGCCGGCGCTGCCGGAACTGGGAGCCGTTACCCTGGAAACCGAGTTCTTCCTCGTCTGGTCGCCCGGGAGTTTTAACCCTCTGGGCGCCGTTGGAGAGCAGCTGTCAGCACCGCTCCTCCCCACCCTTCGCCTCGTCGCCCCGGGAGCCGTGCCCTCGCTGGGCCACGCCCCGAGCCTGCGCCTTCCCTTTTTCTGGGCGGCTGACGTCCCCGGAGCATCTTCCCGTGGTGTCACGCCTACAACCGCTTACCCGTACTTGACACCTTTCTGCCTTATCTTGGCCAGCCCCACCTCCTGACACCAGAATTCAATAATCAGCGCCCCAACTCGCCTTCCTTCTTTACTGCCCCTAATGCCCCTTCACACGTCCGTGCCATCACCTCCTACCCGCCCCCCCCCCCCCCCCCAGCAGACTCTTTCCCATCATTACTTTCTGCCCCACCTTGGGCCTTATTTAGTGAGGAAATGCGGCTTTGATTTATCCACGTTTGAAGCAGTTTAATAATGCTAGCCCACTCCTAGTAGTCTAGAAATTTCTGGAATTAGCAAGCACTACTTCTGTGTGATCCCAGATGTGTGTGTGTGTCTGTGTGAGTGTGTTTTCCTTCATCACCTTTACACCAAAGCTTTGCTCCACTTCTTGCCTTCTTGAGCTCTGGGACTACTGAGTTCACCAACAATGCTCCTGGTTAGCCTCTGAACCTACCATGCTTTGCTGGAGGGGAGTGGCTTTCCCCAAGTGTTTTGATGTGTGTGTATTTTTGTATGCTTTTAGAGAGCAAAGGGACTGCAGGAATTGATTGAAGGTGCCCAGCAGCTGTCTGTTGCTCCTAAGATGTTTTCTGAAACTAGAGCAATGTCCATTCCGGAATATGGCTTAAATGCCCACAGGGAGCATAGCACTTCAAAGTTACATAATTAACTCCACCAAATGAAAGTCTTTTTTTAATGCATTTAAAGTACATGTCACCACAACTAGGAATCCGACAACTTGATCTATCTATCTATCTATCTATCTATCTATCTATCTATCTATCTATCTATCAGAAAAGGAAAACGGTTTCACTGGTTCTTAGAGGAGCAACCACGCATTGATGAGCAGGCATCAACATTTCACAACATTTTCTAAATCAGGAAATGCAGAGGTCAAATCATCACACGCTGGCTCCCTCACATACATTCCGCCTGGTGTGAGGTCCATAGACTTTTATGACCTTTCTGCAGCCGTTGACTGTACTGTTAGTCATCCAGATGTGCAGTGGCAAGGAGTGTCACAATGTTGGGGTGGATCTGGCCTTGGGGACTGGTCACTTCCCTCTAACACTTTAATTACTACATCAAAGTCACTGTTAAATTTCCCTTTTCTGGATTTTGGTGTGTTTGTGTTAATGCTGAGGTCTGGATCCAAAACATCTTAATCCTATTTGACATTAAAAAACAAACAAATAGGGCTGAGCCCCAGTGGCGCGTAGTGGTTGTGTGCAGGACTGCAGCCCACTGGGATGGAGGTTCAATTCCAGCTCACGGGAGCAAAGGCTGGGCCTCCTACTCCCACCACCTGAGGGCAGTGATGCCAAAAAAAAAAAAGAAAAACAAATAGGGCTGAGCCCCAGTGGCCTAAGTGGTGGGCTGCGGCCCACAGGCTTGGCGATTCAAATTCAGCGGAGGCTCTTAGGAGCAGCGCTGGGTAGTGCCCACGACCACCAGAGGCAGTGATGCCCCCAACCCCCCGCCCTGGGTGGTTTTTGTTTGTATGTTTGTTGTCAGAGAACCTGACTAAAAGAGAAAGGCCATTGTTCTCAAGTCTGAAGAGCCATCTAGCTATTTCTCTGAAATTACCATACCTAAGTAGTTTCTAGCGCAACTTAAAAAAATTTTTTTTGGTAAGTTTCACAAGTTTTCATAAGTTGTACCTTGGAACTTAATTAATATAGAAACTTTCATGTATAGCATTCAAAGATATTTTACAAGAATCTTCAGGATACACAATAGAATATTATTTCCCCCTTAGGAGAATTTACCAGGAAGATTGAAGATTGGAAGTGGGGGCTCCACTGCACACTCTCCCCCAGCCCATGGAGGGGCAGGCTCCCTTTAGGGTGTATCCTTGATATTGAGCTTCCTGTGAGGGTACCTAGTCTGATGCCTTGCCCTGACTGGCCTCAACCAATATTGTAAGCTCTTCTGTCTAAGTTCGTGTGTGTGTCCCGGTTATGTCCAGGGTCTCCTCTGAGGGTTCCCACTGGCAACCACAGTGGGTTGATCTGCTGACAACCTAGTTTCTGTGGGCTTTCCTTTGATTGCCCAGGTCCTTTGTAAAACTCTGCATCTCAGCAAACCCTTGGCCCCCATGATGACATCAGGCTAATAGTCTCTTCCATCCAATGATATGTGTCTGTAGTTGTCTTGATCCTTGTCCCATTTAAGACTTAATAAATGGTATCTTAAAAAAAAAAAGAGGTGGGGGGGTGTCATTGCAGAAGATGAACATCCCCAGAGAAGAAGGAAGGGTGATGTCCAAAGAGTGCTGTGCTGTCTAGAGACGGACCATTCTGGGTCTGTTTCCTCATTGAAACCACTGACTAGTTAACCTCCGGGAACCTTCTCTCGTTACGCTGTAGGTGACTATGAGCCTAGAATTAGTCCTTCTGTGTCCTTCACCCCGAGATTCAGGCCCAGAGTGAAGACTACAACAGATGTACTCCAAGCAAACTCTCAAGGAGAAAAAGGGGTATGGTGGGGGAGGGATTTCCACCCCTGTAGAAAATCCCATGGCTTGTGTTCAGATTTTGAAGATGATTATAGATTTCTTTTGGTGTGTGTGGGGGGGTCACGTGCATCTTCGACTATCAACTATGCATTCAGCAGTTTAAACCACTCAACAACCCCAACCACCCGCATATTTCAGGGAGAGGCTGAGATAGTTGCCTATGCTTCACCAATTTGCAAACAGGACAAGGCTCTGAACACCTGTGTTTAGAAGCCAAAATGATAGCCTTGAGTTGAGTCTCTCCAAAATTTAACCCAGAATTATAAAGAAACTGGGTTTTGAGATGGAGTGTGTTTTTCACCTGGGTGGGGCCTGGGAAGACTGAGAGGCCCAGCCCAAAGATCAGGTTCAGTCAAGGCTGTGTACTTCCTCCTTCAGAAACAGAGCTGCCTGGAGAGCAGAGAGAAGCACGGCCCACAGTTCCTCATTCAAGAGAGGTGGGGAGCAAGGGACATACAGAGATGCACACAGCCAGCTCCAAAAATAGTGGTCAAGAGTCTAGCTTGTGAGATTGGATCTAAGTTGTTAGATGACTTTTGCTGGTCTGTGTTGTCTTTGTAAATGAATTCTACTGCATCTAGCACAATACCCTTTACACAATCTCTTTGAAGACCAGTTGATTCCAAGGCCAACTCAAGGTGAGGGAGTTCTGGGGAGTTCAACTGCTCCACAGGGACTTTCTCTCTCTCTCTCTCTCTCTCTCTCTCTCTCTCTCTCTCTCTCAGTAAAGTGTTACTGGCACCTCACCCACTGACCTACAATTAGATGGTTCATTCAGTCCCATCAAGAGGAGTGGTACAATCAGCACCGCGATCGACTTGAGAACTTGAGTGCAAGTCTTCATGCTTGCACTCCTCGTGACTAGCTTCCCTCGGTGGCCGTGTTATTCATGGAAGCAGATGGTCAGAGCATTTTCTGCAGTGCTGCTGCGGGGGTTCCGTCAACCTGGGGGTTCCTAGTGGAGCAGAAACCATTTGCACCACCCAGGGGCTACATAATAGACTCTGTACATGAACTGAAAGGAAGATTAATAATGGTAATAATAAAAACATCGTCATGAGACATTTCATAGATAGAATCTTCCAAGGGTTCTGCACCTCTCCCCCCACAGCAACAGATGTCTGAGGTTTATAGAATGATTCCTATCCAATGACAAGATTTTTGAGAGCAACACTTTGCTGTTCCTAAATATTTCTCAGAAAGAGGGTAATCTTGTGAGTCCTTCGAAAGGAAACGCACTGCCCTTGAGGCTGTGCTGACTCGGAGCGAATCTGTGGGACAGGGTGAAACTGTCACATGGAGTACTCAGGGCTGTAGCTCAACTAGAACACCCTTTCTCCTGGTGGTTTTGAACAGCTGACCTTGCCTGTTACTCACCCATGACTTCTGGTCAGCCTCTGAGTGAGAGAATATTAACGATGTATGGTCTAAAAAGAAATGTTTGAGGAGAGAAGACATTCTAAAAATAAAAAATGCAAAAGGAAAAAAGGTGGGAATGTGTTCTTATGTCAATAAAATTTCCAGAAACACTCCTAAACATTTTTTTACCCTCTCTCCAAGTGATAGTTTGCCGTGTGCAATAAATCCAGACTTAGCATCATCTGTATTATACACCATCCTGAAACTAAGGACTTGGAATCTGCCTTCCTTAGGATGACTGTATATGATCCAAACTGGGAAACTCATGAGGGTCAAAACCAAACAGCCAGGCTGAGCCCCGGTGGCGTAGTGGTTGTGCGCGGGACTGCAGCCCTCTGGGATGGAGGTTCAATTCCAGCTCCACAGGGGCAAAGGATGGGCCTCCTACTCCCACCACCAGGGCAGTGATGCCCTAAAAAACAAAACAAAACAAAAAAAAAACCCCAAAAAGCCACACCAGCTGCCCACAAGTTGATTCTGAGTCATGGTGCCCCCGTGTGTTTCAGAAAGAACTGCACTCCCTACAGTTTGTGCACACCCTTCATGGGGTGCAAGGCGCCTGGGTGGGTTAAGCATGCGTTGGCCTGCTGCCACTAGCCGCTCGCTGCTCCTCAGCAGAAAGATAGGGCTTTCTCCTCATGAAAAGAGGCGCAATCCCAGAAGCCTGCCGAGGACGTCCCACCGAGCCATATAGGGTCGCAATTAGTCTAAATTGGCTCGTGGAGTTACCGTCTAGAATGGATAACTCACAATCTAAGTGTTATACTGTCAGCCACTCAACCAAAGAATTACAAACAGAATAATCCCGCGTATCAGCTAGGCTTTATTGTGGCGGTTCGGTGCCCTTGAGGGGACCCCAACTCAAAACGCCCCTGTGTGCGGTAGAAGGAAGCACTGCCCAGAGTGTGGCCGTCCTCACGGTGGTGGTGGTGGTGGTGATGTTTAATAATTTTATTATAACATTCCACACATCATCTGCATCAAGCATATTTGCACACATGTTGCCACATTCATTTCCAAACATTTTCCAATTGAGCCTTTGGTATAAGCTCCTCTTTCCCTTTCTCTCTCTCTTTTTAAAATTTTTTTTTGGGGGGGGCATCCCTGCTCTCCGGTGGTGAGAGTAGGAGGCCCAGCTCCACTGCTGGAATTAAACCTCCGTCCCAGTGGGCTGCAGTCCCGTGCACAACCACTACGCCACCGGGGCTCAGCCCTCTCTCTTTTTTTAATGAATCATTTTATTGGGGGCTCATACACCTCCCCTCACGGTCCATACATACATCAATTGTAGGCAGGCCACATTTGCACACTTGTTGCCATCATCACTCTCAAAACATCCTCCCTCCACCTAGGCCCCCACTACCAGCTCCCCATATTTCCCTCCCCCCTCTCCCTCCCCCATGAACCTCACGGCGGTTCTTATGTGGGAGTCCATTTTTTCAGGCACTGCAGGACTATCTCCTTGCAGAGACTCTACCAAGCGCTATGTGCTTCCTTCTCTAGGGACTGGTCTCTCCTGACATTATGTCCCAAACATGTCCAAAACACGTGAGGTGAAGTCCCTACCCCCTTGCCTCTAAGGAGCTTTGTGCCTGTACTTCTTCCAAGACTAATTCGTTTGTCCTTGTGAGTGTCCCTGGTACTTTGAAGAATTCTTTACCGGCATCAGAGTTCAAATGCGTGGACCCTTCTCCAGTCTCCCCGGTGCAGTGTGCAACTTTCATATGCATATGAGGCGACTGAAAACACCCTGGGTTGGGTCAAGTGCTCTTTAGCCCTCGCTTTGTCTCCTGTAGCAGATTTATCCTTGTCTTAACAAATACTTTAAGTGCTTCTTATAAAATAGGTAGACGTGACAGCACCCATCTAAACAGCAGCACAGGAGCTGTGTGGCAAAGGTGGGCTTTTAATTCACTCAGTTATTCCAGAAATATCACCAACTAGTCCGCACTGCTCTGTGGACTGAGTGAAAACGCGCGTGCCACCAGTGACAGACGGAAGCGGTTTCTGTGTGGAGCCAGTCCACAGTGATTGATGGTGGGCAGGTTATTGCACCCCATGGAGATTTTATTAGGGGCTTTGCTGAAGGTGTCCCTGACTTGTTTCGGAAACAAATAAGCACAGTCTAATGGCAACCGTAAAAGAGGGAAGTTCCAAACGTTCGTGGAAAACCAGGTTTTTTTGTTTATTCGTGAAATGTTTTGAAGCCCTCCCAGATTGTCAAAACTTGGTCTGGTTCTTCCATGTGGAGGCGTTGGTGTGGTGAGGTTCAATTGGAAAGAGGACTTCTTCAGAGAGTGTCCGCCCCCCCTCCCCCACCCAAGAAGAAA
>PVJH01020924.1:25748-39868 GCA_004026705.1 Nesogale talazaci
CCCCCCCCCACCCCCCCAGCTTCAGTCTGATTGATCTGGACTTGGAGTTTCATCCTGGCAGTCTGAAAATGTCGACGCACGCACGCTGAGGGCTCTGTGCTGTTTTCACAAACAAGATCCCCTTGGGGAATGGCTTGTTTTGATGAACTGTCTTCTGCCAGTTTACCCCTCTCTGACCGCAGGGCTTTTTCCAGGCAGAAGTGGAGCAAAGGTGCCCCTCTGGAAAGCCCCAGGTGGGCGGGCGGGTGGTTTCCGTGTGTGACCCCCGCTGTACCTGGGCCATGCGGCTGGCCTCCGCGCCCTGGAGACCTCCGCCTGGGCCGTGTGGGGGCCGTGTGTGGGCCGAGAGCTCACTTTATGCCCGACTTGGAGCCAGGAGTCAGGCTTTTGTGTACTGGCTCTCTCCTTAGAGTTGCGTGACTCTGGCAGAGAGAGTCAAGTTCATTGAGCTTCCATTTCCTGGTCTCATCTGTAAAGTGAAAGTAATTCCTGCTCCCAGAGCTGTTGTAGAATTCATGGAAGGGAGGGCAGGCAACAGTCCATGTGTAAGGAAAGGCCTGGAGTTGAACCTGGCACCTGGTAGGGACACAATCCATGTCGTTTTTGTTTCTTTTCTTTATAACTGCCCTGGGGGTGAGGGTGGGGAACCAGCTAACAAAAAAACCTCCACACTGATGTGTCCTCAAAACGGGCAGGTAGAACATTTCAGTTTAATTTAAAAACTTTTTTTCTGGTCTTAAAACATATCGAGGCTGAAGGCGCAGAAGCATCACGAATGTCCAGGAGAATAGGAAACGGATCTTTCCGTGGGAGCAGGCCGCCTGTCTCAGTGCTCCCCACTTCTCTGCCAGTCGGTACACGTGAGAGAGAGTCCTTCCGCCCTGTTGCCTTTGATCTATATTTTGACTAGCAGCCTCTCTCATTCACCATTTCTTTCTTTTTTCTTTTTTTTTGGGGCGCGGGGGTATCACTGCTCTCCGGTGGTGGGAGTAGGAGGCCCAGCCCCACTGCTGGAATTGAACCTCCGTCCCAGTGGGCCGCAGTCCTGCGCACAACCGCTACGCCACCGGGGCTCAGCCCCAATTTTACATTTTTTAAAGAACTCTGCCATAGCCTTTTATTGTTATTCTGATTTATGCTGAAGTTTAAACCCTTCAGCTTGAAGCTAGTGAAAGAAAGGGTGAATGAGAGGGCTGGGCCCCGGGGGCGTAGTGGTTGTGCGCGGGACTGGAGCCCACTGGGTTGGAGGTTCAAATCCAGCTGCAAGGCTGGGCCTCCTACTCCCACCACAGCAGGGCAGTGATGCCCAAAAAAGCAAACAAAAAGATGTAAAACTGATAAGTTTACTGAGTCTCCTAGGCCTTAACAGATTCTGACCCAAAGGTCTGGAATGAAACCAGAGATTGTGCCATTTCCGACTCCCAGGGGTTGTAGGATGCTGCTCATCCTGGGACGAGGGGTAGGGCACCACCAACACCACTTGTGAACAACGGTGTCTCCTCTGCCAGGTTTCCAGTAGCTGGTTTTTCAGAAACAGACCTCCAGGCCTTTCTTCAGAGGCACCTCTAGATAGACCTGAGCCTCTTAAGCTACCGCTTAGTACTTTAACTCTTTGTACCAATTTTAAGGATTATTTTGTTTGTTTTGTTTTGTTTGTTTTTTTTGGCGGGGCATCACTGCCCTCAGGTGGTGGGAGTAGGAGGCCCAGCCTTTGCTCCGTGGAGCTGGAATCGAACCTCCATCCCAGTGGGCCGCAGTCCCGCGCACAACCACTACGCCACCGGGGCTCAGCCTCCAATTTTATATACATGTATGACTTTTCTAAATCACACTTCTTAAAAACTCTATGTTCAGTAAATAGAAACAACAATAAGTGTAAATATTGGGAAAGCAATTCTTTTTAGGCCTTTTTGGAACATCATCTCTTCTGATACAAAGAGTGACTTTTTCCCTTCTGTGATGTAGCGAAAAGGTCATTGATTTTTGTAGTTGGATGGGTTGTGGGTCAAAACCTAAATTCTGTCACCTCATCGCCCTGTGAAAAACAACTCGGATTAAATCACGTTATCTCAACCACTTGGGTCCATGCATTGACTCCTCTGTAGAATGACACGGCTAGTTTATGCATCTTGGGAGGGTTGTGCAGGTGGAAAAACGGAATGGTGCGTGGAACCTCGTAGTACAGTACTTGAAAGCGACCTCTGGGGTTTCTGCATCTTTGGGATGAGAGGTTTGACACTGAACAGCCGCAGGATTCTAACAAGGACGCACGCTGACCTCAAACCGCTAGGGCAGCAAGGAACCCCAAACCCACCCACTGCACCTCCAGAGTCCCTCCTGGTGAGAGTGCTGACAGCCGCGTCGCTCTCCCATGGAGCAGGTGGTGGGTTCAAACCACTGATCTTCTATTGGCAACCCAACTGCGAGCCACGGGGGTACGACACCAGGGCTTCTTGATGTAACCTATGGCGACAGGCTCACCTTCAGGCCCTGACAGCTCTATCCTGAGCAAGGTACCGCATCTCTGCGTCACACCGTCTCCTCATCGGTCAAGTGGAGGCAGTAATGGAACCTTCCTCGTAGGTCTTGAAGACTGGCTGCTGTGGAGATTGAGCAAATTCATCAGTGCAAATCCCTTGACAGCGTACCCCGCGAACATGAGCGGTTTCCTGATCTCGGAGCCGAGGTGCGGTGCTCAAGATGAGCGGTTGGAAACCACCAGCTGCCCCACGGGAGAAAGACAGAGCTTGCTATTCCCTTGAGCCCTTACCATTTGGGGAACAAACGGGGCCGTTCTACCCATGTTCCTAGGGCCGCGAGGAGTGGGCATCAACTCGGTGGCGGTGGGCTTGGTTTGGGGATTTGGCAAGAGCCCCAGTGATGTCGTGACTTCCCGATGGGCTGCTAACTGCCAAGTCTGCAGTGTCAAGCCAGCAGCCACCAGAAGGAGAAAGACTGTTGAGCTGCAGGCAGCTCCGTGGCAGTGGGTTTGGGGTTCCTTGCTGCCCTGACGGTTTCAGGTCCTTTTTAGAATCCTGTTGCTGTTCAGGGTCAAATACAGCGGTCCCTAGAAGCAACCAGGAACAGTGAAAGACATATTGGATATCCTGGCTTTGGTGAAGTGTGACTTTCGTGTGAAACACTTAAAGATTGGCAGATTTGCCCGCCAAAGTAGGCCGGTGGTGGTGGTGGTGGTGGTGTGTGTGTGTGTGTGTGTGTACAAGGGTGGTGTGAGTGTGCACAGTTTGGGTAGGCAGCCTTTTCACACCTCTAGGCCTACAGCTGGATGCACACCTGCCTCTGGCAAACGCACGTGCCTGTGTGTAATCGTGTCACCCCCTAGTGGTTACTTGCCTCCCGGCTGGCCGCTGGAGATGGTGCCCTCTCTTCCAATGAGATTCCATGAGCAAAGGGATAGTGCTGAGGCGCCAGAAGTACGGCCAGACGCAAGACAATCATGGGTGATCTGAACAGCGGACCAAGTGGTGCCAGGAGTGATGATTCATCTAGCCCTGGCAGAAGTGACAGGCAAGCCGGAAAGGCGGGCAGGCCGTCCGGAGAGAGGAGTGGCAGGAAGAGGGAAGAAGGTCTCCCGTGAGACCCCTGCCTGGCCATCTTTTATCGAGCGCCATTTTGTATTTGTGCACAGGGACCTCCTTGTCTCTGGGGCTCACTGCAGAGGTTCAGTGCTGAGGGCTGAAGCGGGGGTGGACGAGGGAGGGATATTTTTAGAGGGCTCCAGTTCCCTTTTCTGAGTAGGCATTGGCTGAAGGACTTCCTAGGGCCGCCTGCATTCCAAACTTCCCCACCTCCGGATGGCCGGCTGACTTTTCTGCCGCAGGGGCAGTGTTCTCTCGGCTGATGAAGGTCATTTTTATCAGGCTCCACGTAGGTTTGTCATCTCTTGATAAATATTTCAAAAGGCAAAGAGGGATCAAGATCAATCTGACTCAAAACCGGTTTGTAACTCTGCATTAGACCTGGGACCCTGCTGTCGAAAGAAAGCCCACTGAGCCGGGGTTTGAAGGTTATTCCTTTTTTTGAAAAGAGGCTGGCGGCGAGCCAAACTTTGCTGCAAACTCCTATTTGAATGGACCCGAGCTCATAGATTTCTTGTATAATGTCAGACCCAGAGGAGTATTGGGGAACAGGGTTCTATTGCAGAGTTCACAGCCAGGCCCTCTGTTCTGCCAAGAGGTTAGGGTTAAGGGTTTAAAAAAATAGCCAGGATCTCAAGGGCTTGAAAAACCAAAGCTCAGCCTTGGAATGTTAACTCTCGACAGCCCAGAAAAGATGGCTCTCTACCACACAAAAAGTAGAAATTGAATATTTATATCATATGAGAACAGCTGCTGAATTACCAGTGGTCCCCCTAAGTGCCAGCCTAGGTACTGGGGCTTCCCAATCCCCTTCTGGAAGGGAAAACAGTGTCTGTAACCCTGCCTTAATTTTCCTTGCAGCTGGCGCGCGCAACGTGCCTCTGTCTGGGGACCTCAAATTCACTGAGGCTCTTTGTTTGTTGTTTATTTTTTTGTGTTTTAAGCTTCACTTTCAGTTCCAGGCCAAAGAGCGCCAGTCACTTTCTCAAGCCGTCTGTGGCTTATGAAGCAGGCATGTGTCTCAGTCCGAGGCGCGCTGGTGGTTCCGGGGTCAGGCGCTCATTCCGCTGCTCACCCCAAGGTCAGGGCTTGGGAAGATGCCATCAGGACCCCCACCGTGGGCACCCTGTGGGACAGACGCAGTCTGCTGATGTCTCAGCAATCAGAATTCCGTGGTTCAGCTGGTCGAGGGACCCTAAAGAAGCTCTTGGAATGTGTTGATCTCATAACAAATGGTAGCAATTAGATGCCACTTGCCCCGTGAAGCAGCATGCAGGTCTTTACTGACCGAGCAGTTTTTATGCAGGGAGAAAATGAGCCCTCGAATGAAGAAGTGGCTTTCTGGGAGTCCCGGACTGAGGTGGGTGCCTTTCATCCGACCTGATAGACAGGGGGCATGTCTGCCTTTGGGCCCACATTCTTCGCTCTCATAGCCTTGGACCTAGTGTCTCTCTTTTTTTTTTTTTTTTTGGGGGGAGGGGCATCACAGCTCTCCGGTGGTGGGAGTAGGAGGCCCAGCCCCACTGCTGGAATTGAACCTCCGTCCCAGTGGGCCGCAGTCCCGCGCACAACCACTACGCCACCGGGGCTCAGCCCTTATGCAGCATTATTACGGAGTACTTTGAAACACTGCATACATCGGCAAGTTGTCTGTGCTGGCTGGGCCACAACTGCATTTGTTTGCAGTGTGATTGCACCAGTGACAAGTCTTAGTGGGAAGCCCACGGAAGATCCTCAAACCAAGAAAGCCCAGATGATGGCCGTCGATTCCATTCTGACTCCCTGTGACCCTGATAGGGCAGGGTAGAACGAACTTGCCCCCTGTGGGTTTCAGAAACTCTCCTTCTTCATGGGAATAGGACAGCTCCTCTTTCTACGGCGAAGTGGCTTCGTGGATTCAAACTGCTGACCTTGTGGTTATTAGCTCAGTGCATGACCTACTAGGCCACTGGGGCTCCTCACTGGAGGTATTAGTAAAGTTTAATGTGTGTTTGCTTCCTTCTGCTGTACTTAAGATCCTGGCCACCACAATATTCCTGATAAGTATGTCATTTATTAAAAACACTTGTACAGTACCATAAATGGATAGAAAGCTGTGACCTCTTTGAGTTGCTATGCTATGAAAGGAGGGACTGAATGAGTGCCAGTGTCATGTGAGTAGAATATGACCATTTAAAATGCGAGCATGTTTTCATCATTGACCACCATAAAGAACCGCATGGTTAACATTAGGTCATTTTAAATTATATGTGGTTCTGGGAGAAACTGGTTGTTCAGTCCCAGTATATAGATCAGATTCCAAACTTAGGTTTGCCCCCTACCCCCACCCCTTTGCTTGACAATAAGAATCAAGTTTTATTTTTTATCTTATTCATGTACAATCTATGGTAACAAGGGAGAAGGGAAAATTGAAGAGCTGAGGAATCAAACAAACATTGGAGTTCTACCATGGGAAATAAATGTCTCACACACACACACACACACACACACACACAGGGGATGAAACTTTTGTGGAGTTATGCAAGAGAAGGAATACATAAAAGTGAAATTGCTTCACACCCTGTTCCTAAACATTAGGATGCAAATATGTGCCCGAAGTAGGGCGGAGCCTGAATGTTTTCTTAAACACTGGGGATCTTGAGTGACCCCTACGTGAATAGGAATGCTGCCTGGCTGTGCGCCTGTTTGGAGAATGTGTGTAGAGCCTCCTCTTCACTCCCCCCCTTCTACCAAAGTAAACTATCTCGAAACAGCAAAGAACAAATCAAGAATTAAAAAGATAAAAGGGGCGGAGCCCCGGTGGCGTCGTGGTTGTGCGCGGGACGGCGGCCCGCTGGGATGGAGGTTCCATTCCAGCTCCACGGAGCCAAGGCTGGGCCTCCTACTCCCACCACCTGAGGGCAGTGATGCCCCCCCCCCCAAAAAAAAACAAATAAAAAAATAAAAGAAAAAGAAAAAAGAACATCCCCCCCCCCCCAAGTCAGTACCAATGTATAAAAGGCATATTAGAGATCCAACTGGCTCCCCGCCTTGCGCATTTCTGTAGTATATGGGTTTTCCCCAAGCAAGGTTGGGGGGTGACCTGGGTGAGGTTCCACTGGGGGTGCTGAGGCAAAAAGTCATCATACTGTTTCTCTAAGACATGTGCGTTTTAGCCTATGTTTTGGTTCAATTAAAAAAGAAGTTTTCTAGGCCAGGAGGATAACGAGTCAAAGGATATGCTTTGACACATTCAGAGGATCACAGTTCTGTTCAAGCAGGGTCACCAGACAGCTACAGATCCTGCGGCAGCTGCTGACCAGAAGGCAGGGGGTTGGATATTGGGGTCCACCCATAAACCTCACAGCCCTCCCTGCCTCTGATGACCACCCCCTCCCTGGACTATCCTGAGCCCAGGATCCCCTCTCTGCTGAATCAGGGCAAGCAGTTTGTTTTGCTTCACCTGCCCAGGCCTCTGGTTCCCCCGTCCTTCAGCCTCTGGTGCAGTGTGTGCAGTCAGCACTCAATAAATGCTCCCTCTAAGCCCGACTGATCATCCCCTCTGTTTGCCATCGAGTCAAGCCGTGGGTAACCCCTCAAGGGAACGTGGGTGGTGGCTCTCCCGGGTGAACGTCTGCAGAGGGTGGCGGGAAGGAACACTGGCTCGACGGTTCCGCACTTGACTGCAACCAAAAAGATGGCCGCTGGGGCCCACCCAGTGGGCTCTGTGGGGGAAGACCTGGCGAGGGTGTGGCTGCCAACTCCAGATGGGACGCACCGCCGCGCCTCCTAGGGAAGCGGGGGCTGTCTATTCCCACAGGACTTACAGTCCCTGAACCCTACGCCACCCCGTCCTGTTGCGGGTCTCTGAGCGGACATCAGCGGCCAGTCTGAGGGCCACCCTGGGGGGAAGAGCCTGTTCCTGTAAAGATGGCAGCCAAGGACACGCCACAGAGCAGCGTCACGAATTGAAAATCTGTCCCTAACAACAACGGCGGGGGCGGGGGCGGGTGTAAGTGAGAAAGGGAAGATGCCCCAGGATGCATGATGGGTTTGATGAACAACCAGAGACGGGCTGGAGGAGGACAGAGCACAGACACACCTGTCTTGGCCTTACTCTTGGAGGGTATTTCTGAAAGTTGGGGAAATGAGATCCTTCTATCCGTGGATGTTCACCCTTCCGCCTTGTTCCCCACCCACCCCAACCAGGCCCCCCTCGAGCCCAAGCACAGGATCCCCATTCCCTTTCCCATTGCCTCTTTGGCTGTTGATCTTGGCTTTTCAGGGTTGGGCCGGTGGTTTCTCCTGACACAGACCCGGATCACATTTCACCACCCTGTGTGTGTTTCTGATGGTCTGGCCATCTTCAGCCGCACGTTGTCACGGGGATGTGTGTTCGTGTGGGCGCCGTCTCCGTATCGCAGACTTTTGGTCGTGTCGCAAAGGCGTGCCAGGTCAGGGAGAGCGTGTGGGCTTCAGGCACCCAGGAACCAAGCCAGTGTGGTGGGTGCCATGTGCACCCATTTGTCTGTGGGGGGGTCCCGGCGTCAGGGCTGGCCGGATTCGCTGGACGAGGTGACTCCCTTTTTGCAGCACAGTGTGTGCTGTGTGTGTGCCCTGCCTGGGACCTCAGGGGCTTGCCTTTTTTTTGCTGGTGTTTGATTTTGCAGGGGAACCTCACTGGAATTTCCCTGTCGGTTTTGTACAGCCCTCTTTTTGAAAAAGGAAACTTCTCAACGCCGTTCCAAGTCAGCAGTGTTGTTATTGTTATGTTGCTAACAGAAGCCAGCAGGAAGGAGAGGGCGGGTTTTTTCCATTCTTTGACTCAGCTCAGGGTATCACCTAGACGCAGAAGGGTGATTTCAGGACAGTGCCCGGCCGCAAAGCTTGGTTGGGTTTGGGAAAGCTACAGGAACAACCACCCCCTCTTTAAGAAAAAAAAAAAGCCTTCTGATTCAACACATCCGCTTGTCTGTGTGACTTCAGCGCGGATCTGGTTACAGGGTGTCTTTGGCAAAAACACGGGGATGCACTGGAAGTAGCCAGGCCGAGGCAGCGCCTCTCTGGCCGGTGGAGTCTGAGGACCCATCTGCCTGACCATCATTAGCAGCATTGTTTGTTTAGGCCCTCCTGTAGAATCTTTATTCATGACGAAGGAGAAAGCAGCACCAACTGCCCAGCTGGAGTCCCAGGTCCTGGGTGGAATTTGTAACCCTTTTGACTTCTCAACTGAGAAAATTGGATGCGGCTGTCACAGAGAGCGAATAAATATGGAACCCCACAATGCTATGCTTGCAGCTACTTTTATTCCATTGAATTGAACACATAATGAGAGGCAGGCCTGCTCTGGGAGGCGCCGGGCTGAACCAATGCGGGGCGTCCCGTGATCCCGTCAGTGGAGCCGGTGACGGTGTGAGAGTGAGAGTGAGAGTGAGAGTGAGAGTGAGAGTGAGAGAGAGAGAGAGAGAGAGAGAGAGAGAGAGAGAGAAGAACATCCCCTGTCTCCACCCGGGTGACCCTGCGGCAAGCGCTCCCATTTGAAAGCTAGCTGTCCTGTGAAAGAGGAAGTGCAAACCGCTAAAAACAGCTCTCAAAAATGTAGGCCCTCGCTAATCCTCCAAGAAAGGCCGTGGAAAATGAGCTCACCCCTTTTCCACCTATCACGTGGCAAGACTTGTTTGTTTTTAATGGAACTAACCAAGCTATCTTAATTATCATCCCTCATTGAAAACTCAAGCTTAGTTGGGAGTTTTATTAGCCTTTACTTTCATGAAGGCTTAGAACTCCTGAAATACCTTATTTTGGAAGAGTTAGTGAATTGCCCAATAAACTTCACGATCCAATGGAACCGGGTTGGCGGGCTGATCTGCAGAGGCTCCGGAGCCGCCGGCCCGCCCCTTGGTGCTGGGTTGAGGAGTCTGGTGCAGAGCAGGTGCCCTGGGTCTGACTGCACCTAGGCTCACACGCTTGCGCACAGCTGGAACGGCATTCTTTGGGAAACGGATGTGCTGCCCGTTCGGAGGCTGGCGGGCGATAGGAGTTCCTGGGTGGTGCCCGTGGTGACTGGACTCATGCCTCCCCGGCACCCCCGCAGATCAAAGACCAGGGCTCTGCTTGCACAAGCCCCACCCACCGAGGAGCCCAGAGTGAGAATGGCAACTGAGTTTGGGCAGGCCCTTCGTAGGGGAATAGGTTGCTTTAAGAAACATATCTCAAGGATGTTGTGTTTAGCCATCTGTAGACACACACACAGAATGCCATCGAGCTCTAAGAGTGGGATGCAGATATTGTAATTGCCCCATTGACCCCTTCCTCAGGAGTGAGTAGATGAGTGGTACCTCTGTACCTCTTCAATGGGGGATAATAATTCATCCACCATTCAAGGTAGCCAGGTCTCTGATAGCCTTGCTTAGAAACCCTTTGAGCAGCTACAAATAAAAATAAGGCATGTTTGGCCCCAAAGGGAGGTTAAGAAAGGCTCAGATAAGAGGAACAGGATAAGGACTCTTGCCTTCTAGACCGGAGATCTGGCTTCGATGGCAGGCCGGTGCATCTGAGGTGCCACTACTCCCTACCTCTCAGTGGAGACTTGTATATTTCTGGGTAGGTTTCACTGGAGCTCCCAGACTCAGAGAGGTTAGGAAGAAAGGCCTGGCAAATCACTTCTGAAAGTGAGCCAACCCAAACCTTAGGGATCACCTTCCTGTGCAGGGGGGCTTTATGAGTGATGGCAGCCAGCAATACTAACACCGATAACTCTGAGATACGGTAGACTAAGATAACTTCTGCGCAGACTGGTGTTAGGTCAGGAATCCTGGTGGCCTGGTCAGGTAAGCACTGGACTGTAAACGGGAAGCTTGGCCCATTCAAACCTACCAGCTGCTCTGACGGGAGGCTGTGTGCTCCTATCAAGATTCGCAGTTTCAGAAATGTTTTTAGTCACCCTCGAGACAGATGGCAGCAGGTGAGGTTTGGGGAGGACAATGCTGGCTTCTGTAACGAGAACAAGAAATGGAAATCGACTCTACAGCATAGGTGTTTGCCCATGTAAAAGTCAGAAGAGATGCCTTAGACTTCCCAGCCTCTGGTCGCTCACACTGTGCTCTCCGTCAGTAATTATTGCCAGCAAACCACTGCTCAAATACACACCGAAATACACATCTGCCTGTGCCTGCCCCTTACTCCCATAGCTGGATAGGAGACTGTGTATACAAGACACTTAGGATTCTCATGGGCACTCCAGACTCTCCACGCCTTTGCTCAGCAAGAGGGCTGTATTCTCCTTCTCTTGGCCTGACTGTCTTAGGAACGAGTTCAAAATCACCCCTCCCATGAAATACCACCTCTTTGGAATTACATACTAGTCTTTCTTAGGTGTGTGGGTCTCTATTTGTTCCTCCAGTAGAACACATCCCCCTGTAAATATTGGTATCCTGTACACGTCTGACTCACTCCTGCAAGATTATAAGCTTTCTTGTTTGTTTTGTTTTGTTTTTTGGTCACCACTGCCCTCTGGTGATGGGAGTAGGAGGCCCAGCCTTTGCTCTGTGGAGCTGGAATCGAACCTCCATCCCAGTGGGCCGCAGTCCCGCGCACAACCACTAGGGTTCAGCCCTGAGAAGAAAGTCTCTTTATGGGAGTAGAAAGCCTCCTTTTTCTCCCAAGGAGTGGCTGGTGGTTTTGAACTGATGACAGGGCTGTTAGGAACTCAATGTGTGACTAAGGGAACTACCAGGACTTTCTTCTTGGAAACTGTATAAGGCAGTTCTCAGTCCAGTCCAGTGACTATGTTTCATGAACAGCTCAATAGACCTCCACCATCACCACCTCCACCACCACCACAACCACCTCCACCACCACACCTCCACCTTCACCACCGCAACACTCTCTACCACCTCTGTCTTCACCTCCATCACCACCACCACCTTCATCATCTGTACCACCACCTTCACATCTCTCTCACCACCTTCATCTCCACCCCCTCTACCATCACCACTTCCATCCCACCTGCACCACCACACAATCTCCACCTCCGCCACCTCTACCTCCACCTCCACATTTAGTTCTGATCATAGGAAATTGCTTCCAGCGCCATCCATCACAGTCTCCCAACCCCACTGTTGTTGAGTCAGTCTGACTCACAGAGCGTCTGCCTTCTTCTCATTGTTAACTGTAAAGATGAAAAGTAGAGCTTAGTGCTGGAATTCGTTTCTCTTCATACACTTTTAGGTGGGTGGCTTGTGCATCTTAGGCCCATGGGATCGCTTTTATCCCAGGTGCCCACAGTGCTCTACATACACCTTCATTCTAGCCCGCCCCACCCCAAGCTTAAATAATAGGTTTCAAATGGAGCTTTTGGTTCTCGATGAGTAATGACTTGATTTCATGCCTGCTTCTCACTCTGGACGAAACCTGTCCCATAAACTCTGGGACGATGGAAACGCCACAGCTCCCAGCCGCTTGTGACCATGAGCTCTTGAAATCGGGCCATTGCAGCTGAGGAGCTGAGCTTTACATTTCAACTAGTTAAAATTTAAGTTTGCCCTAAAAAAATTAAGTGGGGGCTGAGCCCCGGTGGCGTGGTGGCTGTGCGCGGGACTGCGGCCCACTGGGATGGAGGTTCAATTCCGGCTCCCAGGAGCAAAGGCTGGGCCTCCTACTCCCACCACCTGAGGGCAGTGATGCCTAAAATTTAAAAAAAATAAAAAAAAATAAAGCAAAATTAAAAAAAAAAAATTAAGTGGAAGGGCTGAGCCCCGGTGGCGTAGTGGTTGTGCGCAGGACTGCGGCCCACTGGGACGGAGGTTCAATTCCAGCAGTGAGGCTGGGCCTCCTATTCCCACCACCGGAGAGCAGTGATGTCCCCCCCAAAAAAAAAATTAAGTGTAAATACCCACCGGTTGCCAGTGCCGCCATACTGTGTTTCCCAGAAGAGAGGATATGCTGTCACATTCATTTATTGTCATCTCCCATCTAGCACAAGGTACTCCGGAGGCCATTAAGAAATATTTGCCCAGTGCGGTGCCCTTGACCTACATGGAGTGCTGGCCGACCGCTGGGTGCTTGCAGACCTGCCTTGTGAAACCTCCATTTTCTGCAAGCTCCCTGTTGGGGTGGACAAAGGAGTCCCCCTCTCGGCGTAAGACTTGGCCACTATTACTGCCGTCTTTCCCAGGAAAACAAGCAGTCAAAAAAGCAGTTTGGAAAAGGGCCTGGCAGAGCCATAAATGGAACTAAAGAATCTCAGTGGTGAACCAGAAGCCTCTTCGACCTGCCCAGGCCTGTGCTTGGTGATCATGCTTTTTCCTGCGGCAGCCACTGAAGTTACTTAGCTCCACCAACCGGCGCTGTGAGAGAGACCCACAGGCCTGTCCTGATGGTTATAGGCAGTGCCAGGAAGCCCGAGCTTCTTCGCCCTGACTGGAGAAGACAGGAGGAGCTGACCAGCCTGGCTCTGAATGCTTTTGTCCAGTGAGGAAGGAGCCTTCGTTTGTTGCACCTGAGTGGGAGCAGACGTTTTTGCCTCAGGTTTTAATTAGAAGCCCTTTGCCTTGTCTTCTCACTGAGAATGAGGGACCCCTACACAGCACAACCCAAGGGACAGTTGGAGACACCGGACCCATAGCTAGGCACAGCATTAGGCACAGCCACCTAATTTCGAGTAACTGGTTTTCCAAAAAACAAAACAAGTGTTGTTTCTGCATGAGCCATACACTTGTAAAGTAACCAGATTTTAAGCGGGACATCATTGACCGGGGAGGGGGAGGGGAGGAGGAGGGCTCTTGATTAAAAATCTGGTCTATATGGAGCAATGAAAATGTTCATAGAGGGCTGAGCCCCGGTGGCGTAGGTGGTTGAGTGCGGGACTGTGGCCCCTGGGCTTGGAGGTTCAAATCCAGCGGCGGCTCTCAGGAGCAGCGCTGGGTAGCGCCCACAACCACCAGAGGCAGTGATGCCTCCCCCCAAAATGTTCATGGAATGCAAAAATAGTATTCTATTTTCTTTCTTTCTTTCTTTATTTTGGTGGGCATCACTGCCCTCAGGTGGTGGGAGTAGGAGGTCCAGCCTTTGCTCCTGTGGAGCTGGAATCGAACCTCCATCCCAGTGGGCCGCAGTCCCGCGCACAACCACTACGCCACCGGGGCTCAGCCCCAAAATAGTATTCTAATATATTTATTTTAATTTTAAAATGCCGCAGGACGGCGTTAAATTGTTACAAAGCAGGACATTGGGTCACCTGGGAGAATTTGCTTGCAGCCCCCTCTCCCCGTAGCTGATGGATGAAGGTGGAAAGTCAGCCCCCGACACCCGTGTCTTTGGAGACTCTGAGGACCCAGCGCTGCTATGTACTGAAATGCTGACCTCCTAGAAGTGTCTTCCCTTTTATTCCACTTGTTCATTAAAAGAAAATACCTGTACCACTGCTTTTCCAACTGAAAACGGGCCCTTCGGTGAAGCAGAAGGTTGGCAGAGTCCCTGATGAATCAGGAGACCCAAGACACGACTAGAGTAAGCTGAGCCAATGGGCTTCCCATTGAAACC
>PVJH01020925.1:0-39911 GCA_004026705.1 Nesogale talazaci
ATGTACAAGAAAGGTCTCCTAAAATGGAGCAACTCAAGCAAATAAAATAATGATAACAACAGCAAGAAACCCTCTCAATGTACTATACAATATGTAACAGAATAATAAAAATAATAGCAATATAAGAACCTGTATAAAGTTCAAGGTCTGTACTTGACCTCCTAGAGTGTCCCCTGTTTCAGTTGGATGGGGTGCCAATACCCTGGCCCCAAAATATATCTTTGGCACTCCATCTGTGACTCTATGCTCTGTTGCACACTCTTAGTGCTTTGCATTGGTGTGGCTGTGTCCAACAGGGTATAATCTTGACCCCACTTCTTCTTCCTGGCCCTGATAGGCCTTGGGTCAGCGAGAGTAGCCATATTTCATAATGGGGCCGGCGGTGCATCCTGGTCCAGTGAGCCTTCAGGACAATAATCCCACTCAGACCAGCTAATGCACAAAGAGGACTGCACGGCTGGCCCCATTTGCATTTTTATATGTTTGTAATACAATGAATTTGTAAGTTTTTTTTGTCATGTTACCAACCCCCTAAAGGCAAAGATTGGATTTATAAAAATACCGATAATAGAAGTTAATCATTATAAGTCTCTCTATAAAGAGATATTCAATTTACATTAAAAAACAAACAAACTGGTGTGCTACAAAGTTTTCTGAATAGAACCCTTTCATAAATCAGGGACTACCTGTAGTATTATTTGGATTTTTACTAAGGAGTCATATCATGCACACATGAAGACAAAGATTTGCGGTCATTGCCTGAAACAATATCACGTAGTTAATGAGAAGAGACTCAGCATTTTAAGCATCTTCACTCTTCTGTCTGTGTCCAGCTCTCAAAAAAGATTTTCAATAGTGATTCATTACAAAAAGGGGCAGGGGGAAGTAGAGCTTAAACCAAGGGCTCAAGTGGAAAATGTTTGGAAATGAATGTGGCAACATGTGTGCAAATGTGATTGATACAGATGATGTATGGAATGTTATGCTAGCTGTAAGAGGCCTCAATAAAATTATTTTTTTAAAAAAGATTTCAGATGAGGCACTAAGTTCAGTCAAAAGCCAGAGAAAAAAATTGAGCAAAAATGTGAGTTTTTTGAAGGAGACACCTTGGGAAAGAAGACAAAAGGACCCTTGGATAGTGTAATGCTAGACCTTATATTGGCTAATGGTGGACCTCCCACTAAGGGCTGGTTTTCTGGTGGGTCCTCTGTTATTGGCTGGTGTCCTGTTCCAGCCCATTTCAGGTCTGCACACCCCCACACTCCATCCAGACTTCATGCTGTGTTTTTGTCTCAGATCCAAACTATGCAGTAGAGTTAATGTCTTGTCTTTCTCCTTCCAGCGTTTTTTATTATCCTTAGACTCTTCTATGATAAAGAAATGTGTCCTATCTGTGGAAGTCTGGCTCCATCTTTTTTGTGTTTATGGTTGATTCCAGTTTCTCTCCACTTATCAACCCGTCTACTCTTGCCATTTTTTGACTAGCGAAAAACTTTCACTCCTGATTGGTACACCTGAAACCTGAATTCTAGCCCTCTCATTAACTCTTACTCAGAAATAGCTCTGACATATGTTGCAACAGGCTGCTGATGTTCAGTGGCATGATGCAAGCAAAGAAGGTGGGGTGGGGAGATATATGAATGTGCATATTGTTCATTGTCTACTCTTTGCTTACTTTAGAGTCCCTATAAATTTCAGCCTCTTGATATTACCCATCATTTAAGGAATTGCCAAGCTCTTATCTAAAGTGACTCTGCCACAAGGATTTCTGTCCTCCTTCATACCCTCTCTAAATTAGCCACCCTAATTTGTGTCAGTGATATCTCAGGGTGGTTTTATCTATTTCCTGAACAATTAATGATTCTGTTACTTTTTGTGCTTTTTGCCTTATATCTTTTTTTAGTATTTGTTGAAAACTTTTGGCCATTTGTAGGTTTTGCTTTATTTTGGGGAGTTCTTATTGATGAATTTAGAAATTTCTTTATATATATAGTAGGTATAATTCCATTATCAAATAAATATTTTGCACTTTTCTTCTTTGAGTGTTTGTTTATTCTACTCCTGTCATTAATTATAGTCTCAGAAATCCACAGTGATGACTCGTTCTATATGGTTGCTGTAAGTCAGAATACACTTAATGGTAGTAAATTTGGGTTTGGGCTTGGGTTTGGTTATTCTTGCACAGGATGTTTCAAAATACTAAAAATTTTATGTTTAATTAAGTATAATGTATTATTTCCTTTGTGGATCATACTCTGAGTGTGATATCTAAAAATAAGGCCAAGCTAAGGTAAAAGTTTATATCTTTAAATACGCTATAATATTATGATGACAGTGATATGACCCAACATTTTTTCATATGCCTTCATATGATGATTTCATTTTTGTTGCTAATATATATGAATACAACTAATTTTTGTACATTGATCTTAGTTCTTGAATACCTGCTAAAACTCTCTTCTATGTCAGTGCACTTTCAAAATTCAGGTTGATATCTTTGCATTTTTGTAGATTTGATTTCATAAAGATGTAATCAAATTTTTTTACTTATTTGATTATTCTATTTGAAAATAAAATTTAATTTCTTCTTTTAAAGTTGGAAGTCTTTTCCTTTTATTATTTTGCATTTGATGGAATCCCTAGTATACTATTGAGTGGAAGTGATTCAGGTTGACATCTTTGCATTTTTTTCTTCTTGTAGGAGAGAAACAATCAATTTTATCATAAGGATAAAGATAGTTTTAAGGTTTTCATTTAGTTTTAAGAGTTTTTTAATAGACTCCCTTTATTTATTGAGAGATACACTTCTGTTGCTAGCTTTCAAAAAAATAATTCCAGAAAAGGATATAGGATTTTGTTACAAAATATTTTACATTGACTGAGATGAATATATCAATGCAATACCAAATACTGAAAAGCATATAGGATCAGTTATCAGGCATCAGAAGACCTGTTTGGTATGGAGAACCCAAGTCCATCTGTAGACAATTGGACATCCCCTCAAAGAAGGGTCACAGGAAGAGGAGACTGACGGATCACGACGTAATCACGGTCCGCCAGTTGTCAGCCCCTGTCCCGGGCTCAGACTGCTCTCGCATGCCACGACTCCACTCCGGCCTTCAGGGGTCCTGCCTCGGCAGTCCGAGGATGCTTGGGGGCAGCTCGCTTGCTTTTCGCATACATGCTCACCAACTTGTGCCCTACTGCTGCCCTCCTGGGAGTCATGGCGACCCCATCTGATCCGACAGCCTCTGCCCTCACAGCTCTGCGCGTAGGAAGCCGCCAGCTCCACTCGGATCCACACACAGCCACTAGTAAGGGTACACTAGTAAGGGTACTAGTAAGGGTACCCTAGCTAGTAAGGGTACAGTAAAGGACCTGCAAAACACACAGCAGTCCTCTAGTTCTATCATGACCTGTTCTAACTGACAAATGCAACCAGACCAGAGCATGTACATGGGTACAGATAAGAACACTCAACACACAGAATCTAGAACCCTCAGAACTAATAATGAGAGTAGCAGTACCATGGGGGTGGGGGGAAGGTGGGGGGCATAAAGGGGGAAAATGATCACAATGTACTACACCCTCACCCCCATTCCAGGGGGATGAACAACAGAAACATATGCAAAGGGAGACAGTGGGTAGTCTAAAATATGAAAATAAAAATAACACATAAATTATCAAGGTTTCATGAAGATAGGAGGGAGGGGAAAAGAAGGGAAAAGGGAAAAAGCAAAGGGCTCAAGTAGAAAGAAAATGTTTTGGAAATGATGGCAATATATGTACAGATGTCCTTGATACCATTGATGTATGGATTGTTATAAGAGCTGCAAGAACCCCCCAATGAAATTATTTATTAAAGTATTAAAGTTAAAAAGCAAAAAAACAAAAATCAAATGCATATAAATGCATATGCCTATATAAATATTAGTGTATATGCACATCTATGCTCCTTAGTATTTGTATTGCATCAGTGGGTTTTTGAATGTTAATCAAGCTTAGACTCCTAGAATAACCCTTCTTTGTTATGGTATATGATCTTCTCTATGTATTATCAGAGTTGATCCGATACATTTTTGTGTAGAATTTTATTTCTATTTGTATTAATTAAAATTGCTTATAGTTTTCTCTTTTAGAGAATGCCTTTTTTTTTAATATAGGAACAGAGTAATTCTGGTCTCAAAGAAAGAATCTGGAAGTAATTCTTCATCAATTCTCCAGACTTTGTGTAGAATAGGTATTTTTTCTGCTTAAATTGATGTTTGAATTTACTAGTGAAGCCATATGTACTTAAAAAATTTCATTGTGAACATAACTGAGATCATCTTAATAGATATAGGGCTGCTCAAAACATCTATTTGTTCTTGAGTGAGTTTTTCTAGCTTGTGTTTTTTAAGTAAAGTACCATCTTACTGGCTTTAGATTATTCATGTATCTTAGGTGCAACCCAGTTCCTTCTGACTCACAGTAACACTCTACAGGACAGAACTATGTGGTCTGACACCATCTGAGCTATGTGAGAGTCCACCGTGGACAGCCACAGGGAAAATCTATTTACTTGAGATCATCCTTTTTTACAGACCCTCTAATAAGCATGCTGATTTCTAGAGACTGCTCATGCATGAAAATGATTCTAAAATATCAGAGACAGATATCACCATCCTAGTTTCTAAGGAGCCGTCTAGCTGTTCTCCTTCAATGCAGATTTGGTCTCGCTGTTTCTCTGCCAAGACAGATTTGTTCATTCTTCAACAGTTAATTCAAGATTTGCATCAACATCACAGTTCAAATTCATCATTTCTACTTTAATCTTCCTTAGTTACTGTGCAAATTTCCTTTCCTTTTTTTTTTTTTTTTTTTTTGCAACTTTCACATGTAGAGGAAGTGACTGGAAAATACGATTGTCAGATAATGAAGGGGGTATTGTGAAAATGCTTTTATTCTTATCCATGATATTCCCTTATTTGTACTTTACTCTCAGAGGAATCTGTAGCTATTTTATCTCTCTCATATCTGATATTGGAGGGTCTTGAATCTTCTGTCTCTTTTTAATAACCCTGGTTAGATGTTCATCAATTTTATCTTTTATTTTTCCAAAGAATTAGTTTCTATTCCAATTCATTTTCTCTTGTTTTCAATATCATTGATTTCTATCTTGTCTTTGTTATTTTTCTACTTCCCCGTGGCCCCACACATCTGTTCTCTACTTGTTTAGTGCTTTCCAGGTGGCCTGCACAGCAGAATGAAGCAGCCCAGTCCTGCGCCATTCTCACTATTGTGTTATAGTTTTTCTAATTATTTTGCATACAATTTTTCCAGTTTCATAGATGCTAACTGAAGTTGTCCATTTTAGACCTATCTTCTTTTTCTAATACATCCTTTAAGTACTGCTTTAGTGGAATTCTACATTTGTTGATGCATGTACTTTCATTTATATCAATCTAAAATATTTTCTGGTGTCACTCTGGATTTCTGCTTGCTAACATGTAGTAGCTGTTTCCTTTGAAACATATTAAGGCTTGCTCCTATATCTCAAAGTACAGTCTATCTTGGCATGTATTCTAAAAACAAAAGACATGCTATATATCTATTTTGTAATTGTTGAATGGAGGGTCTTATGTGAATACATCATGCTAGTTTATATTATTGGAAAATCTAGTATAACTTCACTGCTTTTGCTATTACTTGTCCTAGCAATACTTGAATTTTGTACCTGTGCTATTTTTTTCATAGGCCATATTGTTACTAAATTCCTCTAGATAAATCCCCCCCCCCTTTATAATTATAAAAATATTTTCTTTCCACTTTGGCAGACTGCAAAATCTGTCCTTTTTGATAGAAAAGTCTTTATCTCATTTAATTTCTTTTCCCTTTTCACAGTGGCTTCATATAATATTTGTCTTTTTGTGACTGGCTTATTTTACTCAACCTGATGTCCTTCAGATTCATCCATATCCTGAGGTGCTTCATGGTTTCATTGCTATTCAGTAAGATATATTGTACCCTTCTGTGTATCAACAAGATTTCTTTATTGATTCTTCTACTAATAGGCAGTTACGTTGTTTCCCTCTTCTTGCTATTATCAGCTGTGCTGTGATGAGCATAGGTGTGCACATATTTGTTCATGCTACAACTCTTACTTCATTTGGATATGTACCTCCAGAGGGATTGCTGGATTATATGGGATTCCCATTCCCATTTGCTTGAAGTAGCACCATCTCACTTTCCATGAAGTTTGTACATATTTACCATCCCACTCACAAATAGATTTAAGTTGGATATAATTGGATTTAAGTCTATCATTTTTTTCTTTGTGTTCTATCCAAGAATCAGTTAAGTCACTTGGAAATCATCCCATTCTGTCTGGTCTTACTTTTAAGAAAGGTTACATAGCACCAAAACTATATTTAGTCTAGGGATGATTAGTCTCTTTAATGGAGGCTGCACATGTATGAATTCTTTACCTCAAATCCTGTGAATTATTACATTTTCTAGTTAGGGAGCAGAAACAAGCTTCATTCGAGAGTCTGTGCTTACTAGACCCTTCTAATGCTCATGACATTGAACTTGTCTTTCCTCACCTTCCTATGAATGTGCTGATCAGAGTGCTTGAAGGGACTTTTTGCAGATCTGCACAGATATTCTCATTGTACAGCTTTCTTCTCTTTGGCTCTGTGTCTTGTGAACACTTGCTAGCTTAATCTATTTATTGTCTCTTCATTCTCGCAACTTTGTAACTTCTTAGAGTTTGCTGATTTCATCTTCTTGCCCTGTGGTCTAAAAGCTTGCATCATTACTGTAAGCTAAGGAATTCTAGCATTCATCACATTTGTTTCCTGCACCTTCAGAGATCATGGAATCTCCATTACATGATGTCTGCTTTCTTTAAAATATGTTTTCTAGGTTCCTTGATTTTTTGTAGTATTTCAAGTCCTAAAGTTAATCCAGACTCTATTACTCCATCATATCTGGAATTAGAGGTGTGTGAACAGACGTGATTGAGTTAATGATACCTTAGAACAGTGGTTCGCAACCTTCCTATTGCTGTGACCCTTTAATACAGTTCCTCATGGTTTGGTGACCTCTCAACCATAAAACTATTTTTGTTGCTACTTCATGACTGTAATTTTGCTACAGTATGAATTGGGTGACTGTGAAAGAGTCGTTTGGCCCCCAAAGGGGTCATGGACCCACAAGTTGAAAACTGCTGCTTAGTCCTTCCCTCCTGAATGATATAGATACTCTCATGTTTAGAATAAGCTTTACAATCCCATAAGGATTTCCCCAAGGAAGTTCTACTGCAAAATCTCACTGACATTAGGCAAAGGGTCTTCATAATACAGCATCTGTTACTAATGAAATAAAGATGATTCACATTGCAACTTATATTCGTGAGGATCACACAGCTGCTGCTACTACAGTGAACTTCTAAATTTTAGTGACTTCACATAAAAAAATAAGGTTTATGTCTTACTGAAGTAATAGTACAGCATGTTGCTTCTGATTTGCTAAAAACTCTCCATATGATGACTTAGTGCCCTGGATTTCTTCCATCTCTTCCTCGTGCTACCTCCCAGACCTTCAGGTTTTTTGGTTTTTTGTTTTTTTGGTTCTTTTTTGCTTACAAATGTAAAAAGGTGGAGGAGTAGGGAGTGTAGAAACTCTCCTTTCTTAAAGAGTTCACCTGCAGTAACATGCATGTCCCAAGCCCACCTTTTATTGGGCAAGATCTATACACGGGGTACTAGGTTATGTTACTCTGGCAGCTCATAGCTGGTTACAATTGCAAAGTACAGTAGTAAACAGGAATCTTGTTGATTTACTGTCTCTGACACACAAGGTTTTCTTGGACCTCATCTGAAAAATTCCTTCTACAGTATGTTTACCTTCTAATCAGATCTCTTTCTTTGCTTCTGTGCAATGTCTCTTCCTACCAGCACTGCCTGAACCCCAACTCTCACAATGGGCTGCAGTTTAAATGTGTCTTTAATCTTCTATCCTGTCCTGTGGCCAAAGGAGCCTTCTTTCTTTGCACTACAGTCACAGCCCACTGGGTGTCTTTTTATAGCACATTTGGATCAAAGTCAGGTATTGACTCTTGCCAGGTGGTTGCTGGATGATCCAAGACTGCAGCATCCATGAGAAAGAAAGAAATGATTAGCTCCCAAGGTTTTTGTGGGACAGACTGATCCTACACCCTTCCAGGTTTATTAGGTCTGTGGGATCTCTTTGGGCTTTATAAACTGCTTCTGAAATTCATATGAAGAACTCATGGAAGGACTGTGAGGGTGGTGATGAGAATTAAATGCGGTAATTTATGTAAAACGAATGCCAAGCATAAACAAAGTCATCTATAATGGAAATAACTATAAATCTTAATTGAAAATAGTCTTGTGAAAGGTGATAATATATGCAAATTTTAAATATATTTTCCTTAGCTAACTTGTTATTTGACACGTCAAAACTCTAAAGAATGGGTTGTGTCTTTATTGCCTCCCCCAGGTATGACCTGGTAAAATCTGAACACCTGTAACTGAATGACCTCTCAGGTTTCCATCTTCTTGTGTGCCGCTGCAGAATTTAATAATAAAGAGCTTGCTTTCTAAATTTAGAATTAAAATTCCAGTTCTCTTACTTTCTGTATGACCTTGAGCAACCCTTTCCCAAACCTGTAAGCTGTATCCATGACATTCCTTTGTGGGGGTGTTATTCTGAGAAGAGGAGCCTGGTGGTATAGTGGCTATATGTCATGGTGCTGCCCAAATGGTGGGTATTTTGGAATCAGAAGCAGCAACTCTGCCAGGAGAAAGACTGACCTGACCTTTCTCCTCCAGTAAACAGTTACAGTCTCAGAGACCAACAGGAGCTCTCAGTATTTTGAGAATGAGGGAATATATGTAAAGCACTTGCCAAAGATAATATGCAGCATAAGCCTAAAAACTGCTATTACAATGAATACGATTTTAAGGAACAGTTAGCAGATAAACAGATTTGCAGTTAAATAGCTGCCACTTACATTTATGTTCTTCCACCTTTAATTTTGCTGAGGTTTAATCCTCTCATCTATAAAGTGGGACAAAGGATGCCCTACCTTGTGAAGTCAATGTAATAATTCTATAAAAAAGGATGGGATAGTATTAAAACCTTGCTTAGAACCTGAAAATGTTAAATTCATGTTAAAATTCTTTTCTTTCTTTTGCAATATCTGTGGCCATGTAAAGTGGATTTTCTCTTACATAAGCTACTTGACCTAATCAATTAAAAATAAATTAAAAATAAATCCACACAAACAATCTTAAAATAACAATATTCTAAATAATAGTATTTTGGGAGAGTACAAGAAGTCTTTTCTTACAGGAATTGGCTGTTGGGGTTATGGGGGAAGAACATTGCTTGACTTGTGTGTGTACATTTTAAAAATACCTGGGATGGCCTGGATTGCACACCAAAAAGAAGGAAAATATTAATATGTATGTTCTTTCAAACCAGCAGTTATCAACCTTCCTAATGTTGCAACCCTTTAAATCAGTTTTTGTATGTGTTGACTCCCCACCCCCAAACATACAATTATTTTCATTTTTACTTCATAACTGTAATTTTGCTACTGTTATGGATAGGGCAACCCCTGTGAAAGGGCACTTTAACCCCCAAAAAGCATGCTTCAGGTGAATTTTCAGATAATCCTAAACTCAGAAGCCTCTTGTCTAAAGTCAACTCTGACTTCACAATTCACCTGTACAGTTTTCAATGCTGTGAATCGCTTTGGTAGCCTACCGTCTGATCTTTTCTCCAGAGCGGCTGGGGTGTTTGAATCTCAGATCTTGTGGTTAAAAGGCTAACTTCTCTGAGAAATCTACCAAACCTCCTTTGTAAGACAAATTCCACTTAGAAATTTGGTATCCTGCTGAAGGATCAGTAACTGAAAAAAATTATAAAGTCATAACAGAAATTCAGAAGCAGATAAGACTAGCCTATGCAATCAAGTACCTATATTCCAGTTAAAATACCAGACAACACAGGAAGTTAAGTGTTCAGCGAAGGTCAAGATGTCAGGTAAAATTTACCTATTGACCCAACACCTGTTGTGCTATGTCCAGAAAGATCCAGCACATTATGGAGTCCATAGTCCAAAGGACACTCACCTGTGACGAATATCTACCCTGAGCAATGTGGGGGTGGTGTGCTTCTTATTCACCTCCTCCCACCCCAGCTCTTCTGCTGTGATCTTTGCTGCACAGTAGGCTCTAGGAAACAAGTCTTGCTGTTCTCAGATCATTCTCTCTAAGACCCTGGGCAAGCTTTGGCACCATAGTCTTTTCTTCCTTTCCCTGTCTCTCCCCCTCCTGGAGGAAAATTAGGATAGCTTGGCACCTGGTTCATAGTTTATTTCCTAGATGGATGTCCTTGCTTTATTTTGGCTAATTTTCCCCCAAACCTAAACACCCTTCAAGGTAAGCCTTTTTCTTACATGCACACATATCTGCTCAGAACTGTTGGCCTATACCCCTCTGAAACAAAACCTCTCAGTTAAGTATTAACATGTAGAATACCTATTCTTTGTTTTTTTGTTTGTTTGTTTGTTTGTTTTGGGCATCACTGCCCTCTGGTGGTCATGGGAGCTACCCAGCACTGCCTCTGAGAGCCGCTGCTTGATTTGTACCCCGAAGCCTGCGGATTGCAGTCCCGCACTCAACCACGTAAGCCACCAGGGCTCAACCGAATACCTATTCTATAACTTTAAAATATCACTCTGAATGGCTGAGGTGCACATGGACAAGGGAACACTGTTTGGAGGGAGACATTAATCCTTCAGGACAGATATTGACTATATCATAAATTACTCTTTGTGACCCCATAGTGCTGAGCACATCGGTGAGCTGAATGAATATCAGCTCAATTAAAATAGCACCATTGCTGCTGAGGATAGTATGATGTTTCCATAATAGTTATCAAAAGAGCTAGAAGACCATTTGACCCTTTATTTATATAAATTCAATATAGGTGAGTAGAGTGCAAGCTCTACTAAAGTGTCTACACACATCTTTCCACTTTGTGCCAGGACCTTGGTGCCACACCTTGGGATGACTACCACGTTCAGTCCTAAAATGTTCCATAAAAGATGACTCTTGCTTTAATTTCGTGTGCTGCTTCTATTTAGTTAAACTTAATCACTTGGGTGCAGGAATTTCTCCCAGGACTTTGAGCTTTCCATTCTCTGTTTAGGTGTCTAACCTGGCAGTTTGCTGAAGGCAGAGATCTGAGAGCCTCGCTCACTGGAATCCCAGTGTGAGTCGTGACATCTCGATTCCAGAAAGGGTGTCCTTGAGGGCAGAATATAACATATGCACAAAAGACTCCCTCTGTACTTGCCTTTCTCACGCTGATTGGAAAATGTAAGCTTTGTTCTTTGCTGTCCCAAAGGCAGCACATCTTGTGGAGAATATTTCTAAAAAATGTACTGGGTATTGCATTGCTGTGTATCTGTTTTACTGATTTAAAGCTTCGTTTCTGCTCACTTGTCTTCCCATCTGTAGCTTGCAAACCAGAGAACAGCTCATCTTCCCACACACTCACCACTGACTGCCTCCCAGCTCTGGGATGGGGACCGAGTTCAAAACAGGGACGATCTCCCCCAGGTATCAAAAACACAAGTGAAAGTTTCCCTGCTGCACTGACCTTTTCAATGTCCCAGAAGTCAAGGACAAGATGAACAAATGGGACATGCTACCCTTCTGCATGGGACTGACAGTGCAGAGGGCAAGAAGGACTTTACCCAAACCAGTGTGTCACGATCTCTACAGCACAATTAAAGAGCCCTTCTAAAGAGAATTCAGGGTTGTCATGATAGGACATAGAACAGGAAATGGGGATATGCAGAGTGTACTAAGGAATAATGAGAGTATAATAGGAGGATTTTTTTACAACTTTATTGAGGTATAAATTTACATTAATTAAATTACATATATTTAAATTTTATTTTTGATAAGTTTTGACATTGTAATGCTCATATAACTGGCATCACAAACAAAATACTAAATATTTCATCACCCCCAAATGAGTTTTCTAATGTCTTTTTGCAATACTTCCCACATATTTGTCCCTTCCTCAATATAGATAGGTTGATATTTTCTAAAATTTTATATCAGTGGCACCAAACAATCTGTGTCCTTTGTATCTGGACATTTTACTCATTACTTAGAAGAATGACTTTGAAACCCATCCATATTACTGTACATATAAATATTTATGTCTGCTTGTATTTTTATTTGTGAGCAGTATTATTCTAAATAATTTGTTACTAAATTGCATTACATTTTAAGGATAGTCTAAAATGTATTTATTAATTCATCTATTAATGGGCATCAATAAAAAAAGCCACTATAAACTTTTGTCTACAAGTCTTTATTATCGATCTTATCTTTTATTTCTGTTGGGTGAATATATAAAAGTGGAATTTCTGTGACATAATGTTAGAACTTGAGACCCCCAAAAAGAGCTTAAGAATTTGTAAGAGACACAGAATGAGTGGTGAGGGAGAAGAGTTGGGACATCAGCTGCTTCCCTAATGTCTGGCTAACTATGTATCTCCAAAGTGGTTTAAATTTGGAAAATTTGAAGCGAAACTTTCTTATTCAAGTATGGCCATCTCTTAGTGTTTTTTAGTTAGGTAAGTGGTAAGCAGGTACCACTATCTCTGCTGTTGGGAAAAAGCAGAAAACTATGGATAACTCTTGAAACCTGTCTCTTCCTCATGCTCCCAGTCTTTTGGTCATCTCGTTGCATGCTGATTCCTCTCAGGAAATCTCCACTTCACACCTCCAGGGTTCTACCAGTAGAGGCTTCCATTCTCTGACTTCTAGGTCCTCTTGGGTGCCCTTCTCATTAGCATATACTCTCCACTTATTATGGACAATTTTGACAAAATGGCCTTTCTAAATGATAAGCTTGATCATGTTACTTCCCACTATAAACTCTTTCATAGATGCCTACTACCCTTTAAGTAAAATCCAGTTTTTTTTTCACATGGTTAACACACTCTATATATCTATGACTACTTAATCTGTGACTCCAAAATTAGGACTCAGCACTATTTCTTTGCTCCATGTTATATTTCAACGTGTACACTGAGGTTTGCTTCTGTCCTCAAATTTTCCATGCTTTATTTTGTTTTCACCTCTGGATCTTTGAACTTTTTAGTCGACTCACTCTTACTTAAACAATCTAAATGGTGCTTCAGTTGGAAAACCTTCTTTTATTGACTTACAATGAAACAAAACAAGGCAGCAGAGAATAAAAAGTTGCCTGTGAGTAATGATGACCCACAATATGTCAGAATCAAATTGGGTCTCTTAGAGCAGTGGTTCTCAAGCTTCCTCATACCATGACGCTTTAATATAGTTCCTTGAGTTGTGGTGACCCTCAACCATAAAATTATTTTCATTGCTATCTCATCACTGTAATTTTGCTACTGCTTTAGTCGGAATGTAAATATCTGATATACAGGATATATTTTCATTGTTACAAAGTAAACATAGTTAAACATATTTAAAGCACAATGACTAATCACAAAACAACATGTAATTATATATGGTGAAATATTTATGTGTTTTCCAGTGATGTTATATGACCCCTGTGAGAAGGTCATTCCACCCCCAAAGAGGTCACAACGCTCAGGTTGAGACCGCTGTCTTAGGGTCTTCATTGGCTGTTCAGAAGCAGATTGAAAGGTGCTTCTTTTGAGGGTCTACTGCTTGCACTCAGACCTCTAACATTTTGGTTACTGTCTGAGAGGATAGCCATTGCTTACTTAATCAGCTCTTAACTAGATAAATAATTTATTTAGTTGGATACATCTATAGTATTCAATGAAGGTGTCCAAGACTTCTAGCTGACTCCTTCAATAAAAGTAAGACCCAACCTTGCATATGTTAACTCTCAGGAAACGTTTACTGAATCATCGAATAAATAGTCATGGCAGCAATCTAGAACTTATGTAAGAACTGCCTGGCAAGTATTTGAGAATTGAAGCTGAATTCAATGTGATTCAAGAAATCTTTCTCGCTAACCAATATGAATGTTACCAATTTCATACTTTAAATTCTATGATTTTACTCATAGGAATATCCCCAGGCTCTCTTTCTCAAACTTAACTTTATGCTGTTCTAGTACATTCAGGTGCCTGTATTCTATTTTTAAAGGTTTTTGGAACATGGTCCACATATCATACATTCAATACTCAATCAAATAAAGAGGAATTGTATAGTCAGTACCAAGATCAATTTTAAAACATTTTCTTCTCTTTTTGCACTCGTTACTAGCTCCATATTATTTTGCTCCATATTTCTTACTCTGAAAGATAATACCTTCTCTACTCCTATAAAGAGATTCGAGCTTGCAAACTCAGAGGGATACTTCTACCCTGTCTTATAGAGTCGCTTTGAGATGCAATCAACTCAGTGGCAGTGGTTGAGTTAGAGAATGATGCTCTTAAACTAGAGAGTATTAGTGCAAACAGACAGACACCCATAGATCATAGCCAAGAGTGATATTATTGAGAACTATGAAATGATCATTCAAAATTCAGTGGTTTATGGTCAGTAGGTCCATGGAATTATGCCTCTGGTGGCACAAAATAATTAGAGCTGAGGGAAGTTCTTATGTCACTATTTAACACAAACTGCTGAGGTAACTGACAATAATCACTAACTTTAAGTATTTATGTGTCAAAAATTAATACTACAACTTCTCTATGCATCATATCACGACTGTTACGCTTCACGGAGTTTTCTCCCTCAGAGTGGCTGGTGGTTTTGAACTGTTGACCTTTTGGTTAGTATCCCAATGCATAATCACTATACCACCAGGGTTCTTTGCATTATATCATTTAATTCTCACATGATCTTATGAAGTAGCTATTTGTGTATTTTATAGAGAAGGGGGGGAATCCTTAGATATGTTAAATATCTTGACTTTTGTTTCATAGCTGTTTGCTGTGGCTTTTGGACTGCCTAGTAATGCATAGTCAAGAAAGATTTAATTATGTGTTTAACTTTGTTTAGGAAAACAATAAATCTCAAAGAATACCATTTTAAAAAATACTTCTAGCCCTTTACATATTGAATTTTCTAGAGTCTTGCTTGCAATGTCTAACATTATACACACAAAAAAAGAGATATGTATTCCCCAATTATGCCAAATAAATGAAGCTTTTCATAAGCACACTTTGATGATTACATTGCTTTTCCTAATTATCTTTGAATCTATGAAAAAATTCTGGTAAATGGCCTTTCTGAAAAAGTGAAAAAGCATAATCCTAACATATTATGCCATATGGGCCAATTAAGAGCCTGGTTATCCTCTTTAACTGCAAAGAATATATATTCCTCCAATGAGTCTGTAGTCTTTTTTTAATAAGAAGAACCAAAAGTGTAAATAGAATCTGTCACCAAATCGACTTGGAATCTATTTATCTTCATGACTATCTGTGTTATGGGTCATCTGACTCATGCACACAGGACCCATCAATGCTCATCTTCTTTATGACAACTTTAAAATACAGTTTTACTGAGAGATTAGTTTGTTCCAAATTTGTAAATGGTAGACACATGCATTTTCAAAGGACACTCCTAATTCTGTCTGGCATTATTATTTCTGGTGTTAGATTAGCTAAAAATCAACTCTCTAGACTCTTTTAAGAAGCACTGTCAAATCCAGGAGCTAATCAAGGTGGTGACTCATGGTCGCCCCTCCTCTGATCCAGCACTTGGCTCCCATCTGCCTTTTTACCTTCACTGGTTCTTGACCTCATCTCATTACAATATTTTCTCTAGCTTGGATTTAAAGAAAACTGTGGGATTTATCTATGGTTCTGGCTAAACTGTCATTTTCCCAGCCATAACCTGTAGCAATGTGCTTGTATTTCCAATTCAGGGTAGGGGGAGGAGGAAGAAGATATCGCCTGGGTTCCATAAGAGAAGTAGCAAACTAGTAGGAGAGATGAAATTATAGAGGATTTCTCCCTATAAAAAAAAAGGATGAATACTAATCAATTTAGTTTTTAAGTTTAGGATGTTTACTTGTCTCCAGCTATCATCAATCAAGAAGTGATTGTGAGAGGAAATATATACCAAGATTAAATGCAGGAGGGAATTTCCCTTCATATCTGGAAAACTGCCAAAGGGCCCATGTGCAGTTAGCTCCTCTGCAGTGTGTAATCACTGCCTTTATAAATATGGTTCAAAGACCCTTGCTAGTCAATGGCAGCTTTTTTTTTCCCTTTGGGAATGCTTTTCAGGTGGTCAGTGTTCGCTAAGTAAGATTTAGCTGCTGCTTCGGCATAAGCACAAAGCTATGCAGATTTGTCAGGAGAAACTAAGTTAGTTGCCAAAATAGAACCATGTAAAAAATGGAGAAGTTGAAGGTTCTTACATATCCTATTGATTGCTATTTTGGTTTTCCAAAGCACAACAATCAGAAACACCTATGACATAATTTAGAGCAACACCTGTGCAATAATAATGCCAGAAGATAAATGTTTCTGGGACTTGACTATCATGCAACAAGATGCACTATTGGACTACTATAGAAAGAATATATGTCCAATTATATGTAGGCTTATAAGAACAGGTTATGTGTTGGACTACTATCCACAAGGTCAACAGTTTGAACTCACCAGCTGTTCTGAGGAAGAAGGATGAAGTATTCTGTTTTCGTAAAGACATAGAGATTCAGAAACCCACAGGGGCAATTGTACTCTGTCCCATAGGTTTGCTATGGGTGGCAGTTAGTTTCTGAGTTAAGTCAATTGAAGCCAGAAAATAGAAACTAAGTACTTAATTATAACATCTAAATACTCAATGTCATCCATTCTAATGTTATATGCATATATTTGTCAATGTTCATATTTCACTACTTCTTAAAGCAAGATATAGTTTTTGATTGATGACAGGTCATAAAATAAATGATATGCTTCTCCCCTTCTTACCTAAAATAATGGTGTGACTTGAATCAACTTGAATTAACTTAATTTCAGGAAAATGAAAATCATTAACTGGCTTATATATGCTTACCATGAAAAAGGAAGCAAAGGCATTTTTTTTTCATAATTTGTGCTCATCAGGTTTATGCTCATTTCAGCTCATCAAGCTGAAGTTCTACTGGGGCTTTCTCTACATTTTTTGGGGGGGGCATCACTGCCCTCTAGTGGTGGGAGTAGGAAGCCCAGCCTTTGCTCCTGTGGAGCTGAAATTGAACCTCCATCCCAGTGGGCCACAGTCCTCGAACAACGACTATGCCACCGGGGCTCAACCCTACATTTTTTTGTTTGTTTGTTTTTGTGGGCCTCACTGGTGGTTGTGGGAGCCACCCAGTGTCACTCCTGAGAGCCGCCGCTGGATTTGAACCGCCAAGCCCGCAGGCCTCAGTCCTGCACGCAACAGCTTACGCCCACCGGGGCTCAGCCCTCTACATTTGTTTTTTACTTTTTAGTTCTTCAAGGAAGGATCCATGGCGGTGCAGTGCTAGTTTTTGCACTTTGGGCTGCAAACAGCACAGCCAGCAGTTTTAACCCAGATAGTCACTCTATGGCAGAAAGAGACTTTCTACTCCCGTCGAGATTTATATCCTGGAGAACTGAAAAATTTCTTGTTCCTCTAGGATCTCTGTGAGTCAGAATGGACTCAATGGTAGTTCATTTGGTTGGAATTTCTGTCTTCGTGTAATTACTGTCCTTTCACCATTTAATTTCTGCAAAAGACCATCTACAGTTGTACCCCTCTGTTCTCACCACAGGCACACACATAGAAGCACACACACATATTTATCTGTGGAACACCTAACTGAAACTGCTCTTTTCAAGATCAGTGATAACCTCTTAATCACCAAATCTAAAAGCCCCTTGATAGTTTTTAGCATTATCAAACATCCTTTACTTCTTCACACTCTTTTCCTCCTATGGTATCCCTTCCTACTTCTCTGACTTACTGTCTCCTCTCCTTGCCAACTCTCTATATTCCAAGCACTTCCACAATATACAAACAAGCTTCAGAAAAGTTCTCTGTCTTTTAGTTGCATCATTTTCATAAAACTTGTGAAGTCCCTCTCACATGCATGCCATAACATTCAAATGTCAGTGTTTTGGTGTTTTTTTTGCTATTCTTTCAGAAATAATAGATTTTTTCATACCCAGCTAAACTTTATGTATGAACAAACTTAAAGGGTTCATTTTCATTCTGAAATCTGAAGAATGCCTGATTAATGTTATATATATTTTTTGTTTTAGCTGGTTTATTTTTTTCAACCAACAAAACCATTTTATGATTTTTTTCACACAAGAGGACAAAAGTCATAATCTTGGTATCTGACGCTGCTACCATCCTTCTGGGCTGTTATAATGTCAATTGCAATTGCCTGCTTACTTTGAGATGAACTTTATGGCTTATATTCCCCTGCTGCCATGTATAATTTCTCCTAAACACTGCTTTTATCTGGCCTTCACTTTTTCCTTCTATTGCTACTCCCTACTCTTATCTTTATAATGCTTCTGATCAATTCATCTTTGTAAAACATCTGAGCCCTCATTCTATACTGAATTCACTCAATAGTCATTTGTCTAATTGAATTGTACTATGATCTTATAAAAGTAATAAAACTTGGAAGAAAGTGGTGATCTTGCTGGGATTGATGCCGGCTATGAAATGTCTGGAGGGTTAACTGATGATCAGGAACCATGATTGGTTTGGGGTGACAGTGAGAGGAGGTAGACATGGTTGGCAGATGTTAGTCCATCCTTTATTAGTTTCTTAGTGGTATTCCAGGCTATTCTGAATCCCAATGTCTTCTCGTTTTAAGACATTTCAGATAGTCCGATGGTTTATGAAAGAGTTTGAGACAAGTAAGCAAACTAGCTCTTTATTTATAATCAAAGTGTGGATTTCAACTGTGTGCCATTAGTTAAAATTTTAACAAGTTATTTTAGAATTGTCTTATTTAAAAATGATAGTTTGTCATGTCTACTATTTATGTAAATGGAAAGGATCTTATTTTTACTATATATAAAATATTATCCTTCTGACCTAGAGACCTATCCCATGAAAACAGATATCCTTTTGCATTTATTTTCCAAGACCCTTTAGAAAATGTGCTATGTTCATATATTTTCCTAATGGAACAAATCCCCAATGATTGTAATTTTCTCTCATCTAAGAGTCTTTCCAACTTCTTTTCACCCTTGGTCTCACAAATACTATGATTCAATTATAAACTAACTTACCTTGATAACATTGGATTAAATTGTAGAATTCATTTACATTAAATGTCAATATATGCCTGCCAACTTGATGCTCCAAGAGATAGATACACAAAAACATTCCATTTTTTACAGGTAGCATATTAAAAACAGAGCATTTAATTTTGCATGATAAAACTATATCCACAGCAAATATCAGTAGTCAAATAAATCAAAGAATACTATATTGTTTAAAATCAGGAATGGTTTGCCATCAGGGTTTTCGCCTTTCACTAAACCTATTCACTCTGTATGCTGAGTGGACCATATGAAGAACTATTCAGCATACACAGTTTGCTGAAAGCAAAGAGGGTTTGAGCTTCTTCCAACGTGCTGTAAGATCTTTGGTGGCTTAGTGGGTTGCTAGTTAAACTACCAATGGCAAGGTCAGGAGTTGGAAACCACCAGCTGTCTGAGGAAGAGAGATGCGACTTTGTGCATCTTGAAAACCAAAAGAGGCAGTTCTACTATGTTCTACTTCCTCACTATGAATTGGAATTAACTGAATGACAGTGAATTTAAGGGCTTTTGTTTATATGTTTCTTTGTTTTAATTTTTACAGCCTTCAGGATACATTGTTCTTTAGCATAAGGAAAACATAACTTCCCACAAATGTAGCAATAAGCAGAATCATGATGAAAAGAGAAAACACTGAAATTGCCAAGAGTTTTATTTTACTTGAATTTAAAATTGATGTCCACGGGAGCTATAGAAAAAATTCAAGGGGTGTATTGTATTTGGTAAATCTGCCACAAAAGACCTCTTCACCATATTAGAAAGCAAATATATCACCTTAAGAACCAAGGTGTGCTTAATACATGTCATGATGTTTACAATTGCTTCATAAGCAAATAAGCAAAAAGACCTCAGGACAATTGATATATTTGAAGTATGATGTTGACAAAGAATAATGACTATATGACCTACCAGAAGAACAAACAAATCGATATTGGTGGGAGTTTTTCTCATTTATTTTGGACATGCTCTCAGAAGGGAAAAATTCCTGAGAAGGACCTAACAATGCTTGGTGAAATAGAAGTTTGGTGATTAAGAAGATGATCCAAGAGATGTACTAACACAGTAACAGAAACAATGGGCTCACACAGAGCAAGAAGGACCAGGCAGTATTTTGTTCTGTTGTACATAGGGCCCCTATTCATTGAAATTGCTTTAATGGCACCTAGCCACACAATATATTAAACATAATATGACCCATAAATCATATACAACCTAAATGTCAAAAACATAGGCCATTTCTGATTGTTACAGAATATGCCATTGTATATACTTCCATTTTATAATATCTAACAGTCCAAAAATAGTGTTGATTAAATTATACAATGAAATTCCCTTTCAGCTGTTAAGTAAATAACAGAGACTACTTGTATAATAAATTATTTTGTATCTCTCTATTCCCCAGAGGCTGCTTATCCAATAATCCAGGTAAGTGCAGGCTTAGTTCAGCACACAGGCAGATCTGCAGTGAAAAATTTCACATGCACCATATCACAGACCCATGTCCAATATTTCACTGTAGAGAGCTAAGTAAGCACAAGTAAGTTTATGATTACCTGACTTGCTGTGTAGTTCATGCCACCATTTCTCTCTTCAATATTGGGTTGCATGAGATTAGAAACAATAGTTGCATGCAAAAACCTGCTTCCTAGCATGAAAAGAAACAAACTCATTTCTCTCTTGTTGATTCTGACACATGGTTAGCCTATGGGACAGAGTAAATTGCCCCTCCAGGTTTCTGAAACGTTGAATCTTTGTTCATCTTTCCCACTTGGGCTGACCGGTGGATTTGAACCACTAATCCTGTGGTTAATAGGTCAGTGTGCAACCCACTATTTCACCAGGGCTCCTTCCTAGCACAAGGTCCAGCATACAAAAGTCACTCAATAAGTCACTGAACAAATCAAGAAATCACTGAGCTATGTTAGAAGAGACAAGAATAGTGAAAGAGTCTTCTTTTAAAGAAGGGGTATCTCAAAAAGTGTTGCTATGAGAATTTCAGTTCATACATGTACATGATGATTCTACACTAAGTGTAGTCAAATACATTTGCAATCGATGGATGCCTGCAGACCACTTCCATTAGTAATACACCTCTTCTGAGGTCCTTCAGAAAAAAATCCAATAAAAATTGGCTTCTTAGAAGTATTGGGCCAACTAATTTCAAGAATGTTCATGGGGTTATTATGAAGAGCATCTTCTTACAGATAGTCTTGATCTTTTTAAAACCATAGGGGTGAGCAGGAGTGGACACCTGAAAACAGAGGAAAAAAAGTCCCAAGCTATGGGGTTTCCACACTGGAGGATCCTGAGGGAAGTGACTGTACCACCAGAATGGCCATATTTGTATGGATTGTTATAAGAAGCGAGAAGTTGGAGAAATTGAGAACAGGGTGAGACCTGTTTGTCAGATGATTTTGTCTTACAAACATAATCTTCTCTCAAGGGCTTACTGCCATCAAGTGCAGTTATTGCTCATAATGACCCAATTCACAACATAAGGGGAATCAACTCAGTGTCCTGCCATTGCCACAATGGCTTAAAGATGGAAAATGGTGATCAATGGGGTTTTCACAAGTAGATCAGTGGGCCATTTCACTTAGCTTACTTGGATCTTGAAGAGCTACTGAAACTAGCTCCACATCACAAAAGAGTGATGACTACAGAAGTGAACTTGGGTGTCCTGCATGGAAAGGTAGAATGGTAACCCTGACCATCACTGTGCCCATTTCGCTTTATTGGCCACACCCTGCTTTCACTTTCTGTCTGTACCTGATTGCTTAGGAGGGAATCAAAATTAGACAATGGGACTTCCTTTTACAGAAGGGTGACAATGACAGGACAAGCTAACTAGGGTGCAGTATAGCACAGAAGAAACAGATATTCCTCCAATCATTCAATGGTTTCTTCCCCCAACTGTCATGATCCCAGTTCACCTTCCACCTAGATCGTAGTATCTACAATGATACAGATAAGAACTCTGAACACACAGAATCAAGAAGAGATAAAACCCTCATGAACAGTAATAGGAGTAGCAATGCCATCACTACTGATGGGGAAACAATATAAAATCCACCCCCACATACATACCCGGGGGATGAACAGGATGTAGGTGAAGGGAGATAGTGGATGGTACAATATATGAAAATAATAATCATTTATAATTTATCAAGGATTCATGAGGGTGGGAGGGTGGAGGAGGGAATTAAAAAAGAGGAGCTAATACCAAGGGTTCAAGTAGAAAGAAAACATTTTGAAAATGGTGATGCCAACATATGTGCAAATGTGCTTGACAAAATGAATATATGGATTGTGATGAGAGCCATAAGAGCCTCCAATAACGTGATTTGTTTAAATTAAAACATAGCTTGCTCTTTGTTTTCTTCAACTCAATTTCTGCATGTGGATAACTTTTCAGATTTCATTGGGCAATAAATAAATGGGAGTCTGAGAGGAGCGTCGATGATCATGAATGAGCAGAAGAAAGTCCAGCAACATGACCACAAATAGGTCAACTTGACTACAAAGTGGTCACACTTGTGTCTTGCTTCAGCATTTGAAAAATCTTGAATTGACATAAATAGAGAAAGACTATCCAAACTGAAAACAGTGTTTGATCATCACTGTTATCATCCCTTGTGATGCATAGCAAAGTGATCTGGAAAAACTGTCAAAAAAGTATTCAGCAGGGGTATTAAATGGAGAATTCATATCATTAATGACTGTTTTATTATTTTTTGGCATTAGCCCTGGTGGGATAATGGCTGTTTTAAATGCTCTTTGTGTTCTCTTCCAAATTGTGTTCCAAAGATGTTAGTAAGAATTTCTATGACCCCCACATATGATCTAGGAAATTTAGGAATATCTTAAATACCTGTATAAAATACTTAATTGCTTTTTTTTTTGGACCATCTGTTCCCTAGATCTGATCATTGTACTTCTGGGATGCATTTGGATTGCATTGTCTTACTCTGTTCTATCAGATCACATGATTAGAGTAAGCTAGAAGTGAATGGATATGACAACACACTCCTACTTCATACTCAGTTTTTCTCTTCTGCACATCAAATAATCCCCAAATAAGATGAATGTATGTGAAGGTCTTAGATTGGGCACGTAACATGTATTTTATGGTGTCTTTGTTGAAAGTTTGCACAGAAAATTCCTTTTCCATTTAATGACTATGCATATTGTTCAGTGACACTGGTTACCATTTTTACCGTGTGTCAACATCACTAGGTGTTCTGCGTACATAGAGCACTGCCACTACCACCTTTAACCTTTATTTAAGTTAAATATTGATTATTTGACTCATAGATGCTGTGTAAAAGCATAGATGTTCAGTACACTTGGAGATAGTGTTTTTGGAGTCTATCTGTTGCAGAGTAGAAAGGTGGACATCAAGAGTGGTTTCAACTGCATGTTTAAAACAAGCCAGTGGGTGCAGTATAGCACTGATGGAACATACTACTTTCCTCTAGTTCTTTAATGCTTGCTCTCCACTACTCTCATGATCCCAAATTCTAACTTACAAATCTGGCTAAACCAAAGCATGTACATGGATACCGGTAAGAGCTGGAAACACAGGTAATTCATGACAGATAATCCCCTCAGGACTAAGATTGAGAGCAGTCATATCAGGAAGGTAGGGGGAGGTAGAGGGAGAAAGGGGAAACCAATCACAATGATCTATATATATAACCCCCTCTCGGGGGGTTATATGAAAGTGGGTGAAGGCAAACAATGATCAATGTAAGAAAGAAAAAAATAGATAAGTAATCAAGGGTTCACGAAGGAGGTAGGGGAACAATGAGAAGCTGATACCAAGGGCTCAAGTAGAAAGAAAATGTTTTGAAAAGGATGATTGCAACAAGTGTACAAATGTGCTTGACAAAATGGATGCATGTATGGATTGTAATAAGAGTTGTACATGCCCTTAATAAAATGGTTAAAATTAATCAATTAAAAATGTATTTCATGGTGACAGGTTTGGGAAATTCCTCTAGGTTTTACCAGTGTGGTATTTTTCATGAATGTGATTTGTGTTTTACATTTTCCTCTCATTTATCTAAGGTCATCAGTGTGTCCCTAGGAAGTGGCTAAGTAGTGGTAGCCAAATGCCACCTAATTTTCCATTGTCAGCAGAGATAAACACATGACTCAGGTGGGTTCCATAATTAGTTACTTTTATGGGTCGTTTCCTTCTTTATTAGATGGAAATCTATAAGCCTTTAAGACTCTAGACATTACTCACCCCAAAAGAATGTAGAACATGAACTCTAGGAACTATATTACACCAATTGACTAAGTTGTTTCAGGAGACTATGGCCTTAAACTTTCTAACAGTAAACAAATTATAGTTTAGGAATTGGCATATTTACAAAATGTTAGTAACACCTATAGCAGTTGATCTCAACCTTCCTAATGCCATGAACCTTTGATATAGTTTCTCCTGTTGTGGTGACCCCCAATGATAAAATGGTTTTTGTTGCTTCTTCATAACTATAATTTTGTTCCTGGTATAAATCGGGCAACCCCTGTGAAAGGGTTGTTCAATCCCCAAAGGTTGCAACTCACAGGTTGAGAACCACTGCCTTAAAGATATATATTGTTTTGGTTCTCTAAATTTTTAATGTGAATTTAATAAGCTTTCCTTTATTTATAAAGTGAGCTAATTAAGTGAGGCTGTTGTTACAAATAAATGTCTTCTCACTTGGTAACTTTACATTATAAATTATCTTGTTTCTCCAGTATTTTTGAAGAGATGTTCAATGTTTGGAGACATTTCAAATACAAAATTAAATAGAGTGGATGGTGTTTGAATTCAGGGATGGGAAATGCTTTTTCTGCCAATGATATGTATTACATCATCCTTAAGCCATGCTGGTCAAACATTTAATTAACTCCCTCCTAATATGATGACTGGAAGCCTAATGTGATGACTGGAAAGACTTCTCTTTGATGAGGCAAATGTTATCAGCTACGATTGATGCTTTTTCAGGACTTTATGTGACCAACAGTTGGATATCCCCCCACTCCTGTGTTGGATATTAATGAAAAAAAATGGAAAATAAGATCTCTTGGTTCTATGAAATGCTGAGTGATTGCTACATTTCAATGCAGAACTTGGGAACCAGGTTGATTTTGATTGTTGTTCACCTTCTACCACTTCACATGTTGTTGTTAGATGTCTCAACCCATAGCTACTCTCTGCACAACAGAATGAAACACTGCCCAGTCTTGTCCCATGCTCAAAATTGTTCCTATATCCCATGATTTCAACCATGTGTCAGTCCCTCCTGCTGAGGGTCTTCCTTTATCACTGCCTTTCGAATTTACCAAGCATGATGTCCTTCTCCAGAGACTAGTTTCCACCGACAACACATTCAGCTGTGGAATATCGTCCGTTATCCTTGCCTCTAAGGAACATTCTGGCTGACGTCGTCCAAGATAGTCGTCTTTATTCTTTTGGTAGTTCATGGCACTTACCATAGTCTTTACTAACATCAAAATCGAACACAGTGTTAGTCTTTGGTCTCCTTTACTCAAACCCAACTTTTATAAGCATAAGAGGCAATAGAAACTGCCAGGAGTTGGGTCTGATATACTTTAACCCTAAAAATAGCATCCCTACATTGTAATATTCTAAAGAGTCCTTGCCCAGCAAGACTTCATAGTGTTCATGAAGATTTTGTGCATGGATCAAAAGGCAGTTGTGCAAACAGAACAAGTGAATACTTCAGGGTTTAAATCAGGTAAGGTGTGTGTCTGCGTTGTTGCCTCTCACTATAATTATTTAATCGGTATACTGAGCAATTAGAGAAGTCAGAATATATGAAGAAGAATGTAGCAGCAGGATTTGAGGAAGGCTTATGAACAAGCTGCTGTGTGCAGCTAACACAGTGTCATGAGGTTAAAGTGAGGAGGATTTGAAGCACTTGATAATGAAGATTAAGGATTGCAGCCTTCAGTATGAATTAGGATTCAATGTAAAGAAAACCCTCATCCTCACAAGAAAAGAATAATGAAGTTGTCACGGACTTCTCTTTATTGGATCCACAATCAACGCTCATGAAACATCCGTCAAGAGATGACGATGCTTGGCATTAGAAAAAATGGTTGCACAAGACCTCTTCTGAAAATTAGCTAATGAAAATGGCATGAATTGTAATAGATTATTTATTTTGTCCCATGCAGTTCTGGAAGATGATCTCCTGGATTGAGAAGCACTCAAAATAAAGAGTTAGCATGCAGTTAACTTGAATATATCAGTGATGATGGGGATGCCACTGAACTATGTAGTGACCTTTTAATGTTGTGAATAGGGTCCCAGGGAGTCAAACCAACTTCATGACAATAAGAACACTTTTTTTTTAATTCCTGAGAGAAAGCAGAAGATGAAGATGAGGAAAAGCATACTAGAAAAATGAAGTTCATCCATTAAGATGTATTAATTTCTTTTCAATCTACTCCATCTCTAATGGGCTGTGTGAATTTCCTGCAGGAATTTGCTAGTTTAGACTTTTTGTGTGGTTGATTCAGAAACAAGGCTAGTGTAAAAACAGTTTTTTTCAGAGAAGAACTTGTGAAAGGGTCAAAGAGGAGGCTCCATTGTGCAATGGAGTCATTTCATTGTGATCTAGAGCTGACAAAGGGTCTGTAGGCCAGTAGAAAGCTCTGGAATAAAGGTTGCCAATTAGAAGCAGCCGGTGTGGATGGTAATCACTAGACTCAGATACCAATATTTTGCTTAGTCATGGATCTCAAAAATAGCTTGTCCTTTATTCTAAAGCTGAATGGAGGTCATGACAATGCTAACAGCTGGAGGTGATTAACAAACCACCTTCCTTTGTAACTGGACAGCCAGTTGTTTCTTGAGTGAGACTCTCAGTGGTGCATCTCTGGGTCTGCCACAGGGCAATGTATTTATGGAACATTACATGGGGGAACGAGAAATGGAATGAGAGTCAGGTGATAGGGATATACATTTCAGTTGCTCTTTTTAATAACTGCATGAGCTTATATATTTTGAGAGTTATATTCTCCATTGAACATTGGTTGCATAAGGTGTATCGACATTCAAGAGTGATGGAGAGATAAAAAATGAGGTAATTCACATGCTGGTATATTGTGAGATATACAAGTGTTTATGAAATTTTACTGAGAATCTGGTTTTACTATTATATAGCCAAATAGCACTTTTTCATTACTTGATTGAAAAATTATTAATTAAGCACATATTGTTTATTTTTAGTACTGAGATTACAACAATGAAATAAAGTTCCTGGTTTATGAATGGGTGTGCAATAAATATATACTACCTTGGGTTATGATAAGTAGTAGGGAGAAGGGAAAAAGCAAAATAAGTAACCTTGTTGATTATGGACTTTATATATACACGGGAGCTACAAAGAGTTCATGGAAAAATTCCATTTCCAGAAACAAGCTTCTCAGTAAAGCTGATATTTGACCCAGATAGAAAGAATGCACAAAACTGCGTAGGATGAACCAGCAGGCACAGAAGCAGTGCTGAGTTGTGAGTAACAGGAATATATGTGGGTGGAATGGGTGAGTGCAAGGGTGGATCATGCAGGCTATAAGCAACCAGCATGAAGACTTGGAATTTCATTGAATTGAGGCAGGGTTTAATTTTGTTTTGTTTTTTTAATAATGATTGAGATTTAAGTACATTTGCACATGATGTTACATATGGGCCTGCTAACAGCAAGTTCAACAGTTCAAAATCAGCAACCCCTTTATGAGATAAAGACAGAGCTACATTCTTCAAAACTCAGACTTCAACCTTGTCCCACAGAGTCATGATCAGCCCACATAGAATCAATGGTTATAAGGGGGTTGGTTTTCTTTTCTTTTTATTATTGATTTTTTGGAGGAAAAAGGGTACAATTTGATAGGCTGAACCATTAAGAGTGGACTGTATGAGGGAAAGAGATAAGCAGGGACTCAAGTCACAAAGTCCCTAAAACCATTCACAGGATAGATTATGACAGGATAGATTATGATAGGCTAGAGTAGAGTTCTAGCTGTAAACGTGGGAAGTGATTAGATTCTGGACATTATTTCATTGTAAAATGAACAGAATTTACTTACAAAGATATGTGGGATATAAAAGTAAACACGCAATAGGAACAACAGAAAGGATAGTTCATAGCAGAGATGGGGGAAAGGCATGAGCAGCATACATTGGGAGAGCCATTGAGGGTGGTGTCAGGATAGAGCAGGAGCAATTGTTTAGGACAATATTCAAGGGATTCTATTAGTCATCCTAGTAGAGATATTAAATAGTCAATTGAGTAAAAAGTCTCTGGAGCTTGAAATGGGGGTCTCAGCATGAGAACCATCATCTCCAAGTCATGTAAAGACAAGAGAATTGTTGAGACTACCAAGAGATTGAGTCTGGGTTGAAATAAAAGTTGTTCAAAGACTGACATTTGCATCTCAGTTAAGAATGCTGAAAAGAAGGCTACTGTATGGTAGAAAAAGAACAAAGAGGAGAGTTCTGGAAAACTGGGGGTGGGGATGGTCCAAGGAAAAGGGAGAAATCAACTGGGTTAAGAGCTACTCAGATCTTGTTTATTTATTTTTAACATAAATGATCTGGCTTGAAATAAGATTCCCAACTCATTAATGGGTAAGAATTCATGGTTTGTAAAGCAGGGAATCTATTGCCTCCCAACTCTCAAGTTAGGAAACCTGGGAGGTTTTTGAGAGATAATAAATAATGTAAACTAGATCACAACAAATACAATAGGACCACATAGTCAGACACTAGACTGTAAGCATTTTTTTATAAAACAAAAACAAAAAACATCATTTTTAAAATGGAAAGTGTATAGATATTTCTCCTGAGAAGATACACAAATGGCAAGTAAGCAAATGAAAAGCTGTTCAGCATAAATGATTTGATGCAGAACAAAACAAAACAAAAAGCAACTACAAAAACACACAATGTAATACAACCTCATGTCCACTATAGTTCTATAATAATAAAAAGAAAATGGATAGTAGTAAGTATTCACAAGCCTGTGGAACAATTGGAACCTTGGCTCCTTGCTGACATGAATGTAATATGATGCCAAAGCAGTTTGGCAGATCCTCAAAATGTAAACATATAAATATACCATTCCTTACTTATTGATATCCTTGGAGTCTAGAGAATAGGACATTATTTGAAAGCATTACTCTGTGAAAACAGAAGCTGACCAAAGCAGATCAAAAAGTGGAGAAGGACTACAGCACTATATAATTATCACATTGTGTGATTGCATAACTACTAGCCACAGAGAATCATAGCCCAGCCCATTGACACAGAAAAATTAACAGTTAAGTCAGATATTATAGTAATGGAAAACATTCTATATATAACGGGTCACATATTTGAATTTTCAGGGTACAGTATCAGTTTATATTTACTTTTCAAATGCCATAATTAACAAAACCATATGTTTCACTCAGAAAAGCATCTTGGTTATGGCAACCATTAACATGCTCAAAGTAAAGAAGGATTAATCTTTCATTTTGTATGTTCTGTGCGCACCAACTTTGAAATTAGAAAGCATGACCAAGGGGACTTTCTTCATACTTATCAACAAGTCTCCATTTTTAGCCCCTCTGTTTTAAAATTTTTTCTCTAATTTAATTATTTGATTGGCACACTTGATTTCATGTCTCATGTGTTCATTTTTCTCTAGCACATGTGCCAGAATAAAAACCACATCCCCACCATTACATCCTTACATGAGCCAAATTATAGTACGCCTTGGAGCCCTGCTGGGGGAGTGGGGATGAGCAAGGCTGCTCTTCTCTCCTTCCAGGGAGAATGACAGTCTTAGAAATGTGGGTCCACGCAGTTCTAGTATGTTCTACAGGATCATAATGTGTCAGAATTGACACAATGGCAGTGAGTTTGGTTTTTCTGTTTTATAGAGCTATTTAAAAGAATATAGTTAGTAGTGAGAACAAATCTGAGACTGCATATGCCTTAAACTCTCACTGTCCTCTCTCATGTTTCTTTCCTTTGCTCTTTTCAAAGATAGAGGATCTAGCCCTTAGACTTCAACTGAGATGGTCAGTGCAGAAAGTGAGGCTATAGTATGAAGGGACTAAACAAATTCATAGTCATTGGCTTGAGAATGAGTATTAAGATTGACTCCTGACTATTCACTTGATTCTTCAAGAATTGTTATATATCTCTTCATCCAACTGCTGGTCATTAAGAATGCAATGTTGGGCTGAGCCCCGGTGGCATAGTGGTTGTGCGCGGGACTGCGGCCCACTGGGATGGAGGTTCGATTCCGGCTCCCAGGAGCAAAGGCTGGGCCTCCTCCCACCACCAGGGCAGTGAGGCCTAAAAAAAAAAGAAAGAAAAAAAAAAAGAATGCAATGTTGAGACCAACTTCTACTGCAAGTGAGGTGACAGGGAAGATGCTGCCACTTATTGCTTTGATTAGCACTGCATCATCCACTGGAAGCGATAGAAGGTAACCTGATCAGTAAAATTTCAGAGGGACTTCAGTTCACAGTTTACTTCTATCCTTGATCTTCTTGTATGCCATGTATGCCAAGGCAGAGGTAAAGCTTGAGTGCATGTGTGGCACTGTATGAAATAATTGATTGAAATAGGTCTTCAAGATTACAGCACATCAAAATGATTTGCTCTGACCCCTTAAATCTGTTCTCTGAATGGTATAATTCACAGAGGGATGAGATAAGAGAATTAGACACAGATAAGCTAATGCACTGTTAAGTGAGTTGAATGGCCCATGCTAGAAACAAATGCACAGAAAAAAAGAAAACAAGCAAACCCAAACTGACTATAAAAATGATTTAAAAATTTGAGGTGCTTCCTCACATTGTAGATGAGTATAGGTAGGTTTCTACTAATATGGTGTACAATGGCAGAAAGGATGTAGCAGAATTGGATATTGACAAGTGTGGAATGCATACATGACTGGCGAATGAAGGAGTTAATATAAGTTCTTGAAAATTTTTCTTTTATTAAAGGATTTCCATTAACCAACACTGCAGTGATTTTAAGGAGATACACCATACTTTTCTAGAAATACACTGAGCAATACATCTGCTTCTGTCTTACAAAACACATATTTTTCCAGTATTATCTGACATATTTTGATGAGTAAATGCAGTGGGTTTAATGGTGGAATAATGCAAGGTACTTTCATACCCTATCAAAACATTGTATATGAAAAGCCATTTTTGCAGTGGGGATCTCAAAATCAGATGATCATGGGTGATTGAGATGGACCTAAGTCCAATGACCAGTTGTTATTATAAGAGAAAATCAGGGAGACATTTGACATAAACAAAAGAGAAGACCCAGTCCCAAAAGGAGAGAAGGTCACGTGAAGTTTGAACAGAAATCTGAGAGATGCAGCCATAGATAAGTGATTTGCTGAGCAAGATAAGGTAAGCGGGATTCTTCTCGACATCTTTCAGAAAGACGACAGAACTGTGGACATACTGATTTTTTTTCACTTCCAGTCTCCACAACTATGATCTGAAGCATTTGATTCAATAACTACATTTGTTTCTGCAGCTCACAGTGTTCATGACAATTTATTGCTTCAGCAATTTAGGAAACTGTGAATACAGACTGGAAGAATTTCAAGATGCATGTTAGAATAAAAGTCAATTGCCTTGTGCATATCGTTGGTAGAAGTATAGATGATACAGATGCAGATAGTGAGGGCTTAGAACAAAGTGACAAACACAGGAAGACACTGTCTCTTGTCCTACCTCAGTACTGTTGGGTAGATTCTATGAGCCAGAGAACAACTGCTCTTTGGAGTGTCTAAGACTGCCACTTTTTATGGGAGCAGACTCCCTCCTCTTTCTTCCCTAAAATGGGTTCAACCACTCGCTCTAGCTTGTGGTTAGTTGTCCAATGCTTTCCTACTCTACCACCAGGCTCCCTGTTTGTTGTCATAGGGAATACACATAGACACATATCACCATCAATAGACTATCGGTGGACATATGAATATAAAAGTACTTCAAGTGACTTCTCAATTAAAGAAAATGTTCTTAGAAGCTTAAAGAAAGTAAATGCTTATTGTGAAGTGTTAAAACTTGCTGATTTGTGTTGCACACTAGTCTGGATATCAGTAATTATGCCCAGTGAATTTAGGTATTAAGCTGAAAAGGAATCAGAGCTAATATCGAAGGTGCAGCCAGGTTTCTTCCTGATGCTTACCTTGAAAAGTATGAGGAAAGAGAAGGAGGAAGTAGTGAGCAAAAATAAACAAACACTTAATGAGTTTAGAGATTTCCAGCTTGCTCAGATCCTACGGGATGCTAAAAATTGAAAGTTAGCTATTTGAAAAGTATTCTTTGGAGAACAGGTCAGAGGTATAACACTGTACTATTAAGGGTTATTTATACTTAATATGTTTTGGGTAACAGATTCTTTGAAAATCTGATCAAAACTATTGATCGAGGCTCCAGAAAAATATGTACCTGGCATTTTATATGCAGTTAGGGAGGGCATGTTGTCCCTAAACTTTCTGAAGTCTATCACAAATGAATTATCTGAATTAAGGTGGGGACTCTTGGATTAGTAATGCTAAGATTCTTTCTAGCTGCATTGTTCTTGATTTCTCACTGTCAATAAGTAGTCAATTTATAAAGAGCCCTCTAGGAAGGAGTAGAATTGACCCAGTGTGCTTCCAAGGCTAAATGGTTATGAGAACGGAAAGCATCATTCTTCTCTCGCAGAGCTCCTGGTGGATTTTAACTGCTGGTCTGACAGTTAGCAGACCAACTAGAGTTTCTGCATCTGTCAATACTTAGGGGACCAGAGAGCTGCATACTTCTCCTATGGATCTAATAGTGGGTATGAACAGCCTACTTGATGTCCAGGAGCTCTCAGCTTAACCCATTGTGACACCAGTAAATACTGATTTTCCAAGGTTGAAATGTTGCATTTCTACAGTCTTTATGACGAAAAATCCAAGAGTCAGATATATCTAGAAAGTGATAGGTATTTTTATTTTTTCTTTCCAAAAGTGACTGGCTACAAAAAAGCATCAATTATTCTAATTCCATTAAAATTAAGATATTCTTTTAAATAATAGTCACCCTCCAAAAAGCGTGAAAATGTCAGTAAAAAGATGGGAAGAAAGTTTTTCCAATATATATTAATGAGTGTGTATAACTTGATATACATATAATGATAAGAAAATATTGCAACCAGATCCTAATTCATACATACACAGGTTCATTCCAACAAAATGCTTTTAAACATGTCTCTGGTATTGATATGGGCCTACAGTCAAGTTTTTTCAGTAGTACTTTTGCTTTGGTCTCCTTAGGGCACCTTCAACACAGTGATTTCCAGTAGCTCTCTGGGGTCAGTTAAATGCAAGGCAACAAGCTGTCTTACAATTTTATGGTGACTACTCTCTGGACGTCCAAAGAGTAATCTTTTTAGATTTTCTTGAAGGACACAGTAAAATCACTGACTTATTATGGAGATGTTTCAAGAAAATGGAAAACTGCATCTGTGAGAAAAAGGCCAACAAAATTGCAATGACGATTGCTGCAAGTGACATGGTGTAAATTGAAATGAGCAGAATTCTGCAGGGAAGAGTTAGATGGAAAAATCACCTTTTAGCATCATAGTTCTAAGATATAGTAAGTGTCTAGGGAGAGTACATTGGGAAATAATGACTTCAGATTTTAATACTTTTGTTCAATGTAAGTCTCTCTTATTTTATAGCAATAATTTTTCAACTTACTGCCATCTTTAGCAAAGCACATAAAGAAAATAAATCAATAGGTAAATGGAAAACAGCAAATTCAAAATTTGAACAAAATCTTGATTTGTCATGCCATCATAAGTTAAATGTAAATGGCTCATAAACTTATGAAAGTATGCATACCCGAATTCCAAAAAAGCAATGCTTTCTGGAAATGCTATGGTTCAGAAAGAGTTTCATTCAGACACAGATGGGGTCACCAGGAGTCAGAATTGAGCCAACACCCACTGACTTCATCTCACTTAATTTGGACACGTTATGAAAAAAGACTCACTCAAGTTCACTCGTTGCCATGGGGTTTTGAGGCATAGCGTCCTCAAAAAGACACCATGCCTGGTCAAGTAGAGCAGGGTCCAAGGAAGGATTGACACACGGGATGCAGCAGGTACAAACATGACAATTGTGGGGCTGGCAACAGACTAAGCAGTATTTTGTTCGCATACACAAGGTCACTAGGTGTTGAAACCAACTCGATAGCACTGAACAATAACAGTGTGTATGCATATATCCATATATATAATCATGCATAAATGCATATGTGCCTATGTAGACACACATTTGTGTCTCTATATATCTGTATTTGTATAAGAACTATAAGTGGATATATGAGGGAGTTTCAAAAGTGTTCTTGGAAAAATGTAATTAAATGATGATGGGTTTTAATTTTCTTTATTCAACTCTTTGAAGGCTACTCTTATAATGAGATGTTCAAATTTCTCTTAGATTATAATAAGAGTTCCTATTGGAGATACAAGTCAGGAAATCTCACTTGCATTTGTTGGGGATGGGGAGGGGAAAAAGAATAGAAAGAGAAAATGAGAGAAGGTGGAAATGGGCAGCATCAGAAATCTGGAGAAAAAATTGGACATGGGTGTACTAACCTTTCCCCATGACTTGTTAATAATAAGTTAGTTGAAAAGGTTCAGCCACAAGGGTCGTCCCCAGTGAAAAACAGAACCACGTAAGAAATAATGAACAGAGGAGTCAAAACAAGAGGTAGGGGTTAAAATGTGTACAAATGTAGAGGTCATGGCAAGAAGGTAAAGTAAATTTTAATCAGAACTCAGAAGGATGTTGAGACTTAAATTATCTGGGTTATATATTTTTGAGATTTAATTATAAATGCTGGATTCATTCATAATTCAGTTATTTTCTTTTAAGGAAAAAAAGCTGGGATTTAAGAATTCTAATATAGTTTTACAGTTGCTCTAAATTTAGGCATATTATATAATTCACCACAACTTCTGGACTTTCTTTACTGGATGTTTTTCTCCAATGGCTAAAAGTAAAAAGGGAATTTTTGAAGAGGACAATAGCATCTCTCCATTCTTACTATGAACTAGTGAAATGAGACTCCAGAAGCTTTTAAAAAATAAATAATCATCTGTATTCCAAAGCTGGAATTGTCTCAGACCAGTGCATCTTGAGTGTCAAAAGTGCAATGTGGGCTAATTGCCAGTGTCGTACCAATCCCCTGGGAAGAGGGACGTGATCTCTCTCACTAATCATGCTCCAATTGCCTGATCATGCTTATGTTTGTCGCTGGGGATTCTGGGTTTTCAAGCATGCAAGAAAAGACTGCTTTTTGCCGGATTGCCACGCGATCTGTCAGAATCAATGGGACGAGAAGCATAATGGAAGCAAAATCTAATTGAGCCATGAAAAATGCATTTTGGGTTTGGGTTGTTCTCTTCCTTGTACCATTTAAATGATTATGTGTAAAATTGTATCTGATGTAAAGTTCTATGAATGTTAACACTTGGCTAGTTCCATGCAAATTTCCCTCAAATCAGGATACAGAACAGCTCCCAGCCTAAAAATACTCCCTCGTGTGCTACGTCTTTATGTAAGCATCTGGTAACCACAGATCTATTCACCTTCACTGTGGTTTTGTTGAATGGAGACTGTCCTCCATGTGGATTGAGACACTGTGTAAACTGTGATACTGGCTCTTTTCCCTCTGCATAATGTCTGTGAGATTCATCAAAGTCATATAGACACTAGTATTTCAGACTTAATTGGTGAAAAATATTTCATTTTAAGAATGTTTCAGTGTCATTTCATCTATTGAAAAACACAGATTGTTTCTATTTGGGACTATTACAAACAAACTGTTAGGAACTTTCATGTACAGGTTTGTGTAAGAACTTATCTTACTCTTTTTCTAGAGTATATGCCCAGGAATGCATTTTCTTACCTTGTTTGAAAACAAAAGCAAAAGATATATGCTGGGGAAATCAATATTTTCTAATTATGCCTAATTATCAAATACTTTCTACAGTTCCATTAGAAATTATGTTTTATTGATTTTGCTACTCAATATGTAAAAATAAAATATTGCAAAATCAAGAAAAGGAATACATTTTAAAAATCATTTTATCTTGGGCTCCTACAGCTCTTACAACATTCCATGCATCAGTGGTAGGTATCAAGCATATTTGTACACATGTTGCCATCTTCATTTTCAAAACATGTTCTACATGGGTTCTCTTCCCACCACCTCTCTCCCCCATCCAGGGCATGACTACAAATCCTGATGTATAGGTCTCAGATGATATTGGAGATGAATACTTGCAAGTTAATTTCTGCAGAGATGGTTAAAAATGGAGCAATGGAAAATGGCTTTTAAAAATTAGATTTTATATTTTCAATCTGAGAATGGATAAAAGCTCATCTTAAATCCATGATAGAAACATTCCATGATAGAAAATTTAGAGTTTGGGTAGAAGGAAGGGCTACTATCATCAAAGGTTTTATAGATTTGCTTTTTAAAGTTCAGGAGAAAGTAAACCTGTGTTTACTGAGAGACAAAGGTGTCTACACCCATAAAGAGTTACACTCTTTGAAAGGAGCAATTCTACTCTGTCCTTCAGGGTCCCCGTGAGTCAGAAGAGACTTGAGGCATTGAGTGAGTTATTGTTCATCATGATTCTTATACACATACAAGGGCATACTACTTATTTCTAAAAAATAATGGAAAAATCACAGAGCACTTCATGGCATGAATGTCCATGTTGAACATTACACAAACAGAAAACTCATTGTCACTGAGTCAATTCTATTCACAGTTACCCTATATGACAAGGTGGAAGTGCCCCTGTGAGCATCAGAGATATAACGCTTAGAAAGCATCTTCTTTCTCCCTCAAAGCAGCTGGTGGTTTTGAACTGCTGAGCTTGTAGTTAACTGCCCAATGCATTACCACTACACTATCAGGCCTCTCTTTGGAGAGTATTGTGTTGTGTGAGAATAGCCAGTCACAAGAGAACAAATATTATATGAGACTACTATTACAGGAAAAAAGAAATGTTAAAGACTTTCACACAAAAGGAAACAGATTTTTTAGTTTGCCACAGTCATGCGGGCGGTAGAGAAGAGTTAAAATAGTGGACTAAACAGGTGATGGGTGAAAACTTTGGTGAAATGGAAAATAATAATTCACAGAAGGGAAACGGGAAGTCAGCAAGCAGGTGAGGAACAATTGCTGAATCTGATGAGTGGTTTGAACTGTTGAATAGAAAATTGATTATCTGATTTTACACTAAATCACTTAATTTACAATAAAAAATTAAAAAACCTAACTCAAGATTTATTAAACACAAAAGTTTCATGATTTGCTCATGCATTAAAACACCAGATATTGTGTAATATTTTCATTTTCTGACTTACCATGGAATTATACAACTCATCTATGAGTCTAAAACTATGGAACAACTTCACTTCTGTAAAATTTCTATTTGTCTATGTATCTTACCCTTAAATGACCTTTTTCTTTTGCTTCATGTTTTGGTTTTGTTTCATGATCTTTACTTTTCTATATGTAAAAATGGATAGATACCATTAAAATATTATCATGTTTAAGGTCATCTATGAAGTCATGTTTGCAATGAATGTAGCTATAATAATATCCTTTTTATTTCACCATTTGGCACCTATCTGATGGCATTGAAGCTCACAGAAAAGAGCTGGAGAGTAAGAGTGATATTGCACCTGTGGAATTCTATTTGCTTTGATTGAGAATCTTGCAATCGCATATCTTTCTCTGAGTTTTTTGAAACCTGATACTGTAAAGGATTGTCCTTATAAAAGATAATATACATTTTATTCCATCAGCTTTTTTACTGGGCTCACTGGTAATTTATGTCTTCACTAATAATTCATTGCCAGATATTTCATAGTAATCAAATCAAAATATGCAACATTATTGCTGCAAGGATTTATCTATTGTGCTTCCAGGAATGTTTTTATAGCCTGTGAACATTAAAGAAGAATTTGTCCTAATATGGCTTATATCTTTATGTCTTTTAGAAGAGCAACTGTCCTTCAAGGCATTTTTAATATCCTAAATATTATGGTAAAAAAATGTTTGACTAGCCTTGACATACACCAACATATCTTACCAAATGATAAGAGGTGAAAATTGGACAGAAAAAAATGTGCACAAAATTAACATCACAGAACTTGGATTTAAATGGAGCAAAAGAGTGAACTCTAGCAACTCTCTAGGTTGGCTATTGATCTGCTCGCCACTAAGTTTAACTTCAAGGTCACCAGGCGCTCCTCCCAAGAAAGATGAGAAGGTGACTGTGAAGATGTACAACCTCAGAAACTCTACATAGAGCCTCTGAGGCAATAATGACTCATTGGTCCTGATTGGGTCCCTGTCGATATCAATCAATCGATCTATCTTGCGTTGGGTAAACCTGCTGCATAAACACATTTAGAGTGGTGGAAAGCTGGAATTTACTTTGAGGACAAAGGTGCATCAGACTCAAATCTTGGTATTTCCTATGGTCTCAGATGTACATGAAAGTTGGACATTGAATAAGGAAGAGTGAAGAACAACTGAATCTGTCTTGGATGAAGTGCGACCAGTATTCCCCTTGCTTAGAGAAAATAGTGGCAAGACATTGTCTAATGTACTTGGATATGTGGTCGGGAGTGACCAGGGCCTGCAGAAGGACCTGATGCTTGCTCAAAGAGAAAGTTAACAATAAAGCGGAAAGACTTCAACCAGGAAAAGTGATGTATTGGCTGCAACAATAGACTCAGACATAGGGCTGAGCCCCGGTGGCGTAGTGGTTGTGCGCGGGACTGCGGCCCACTGGGACGGAGGTTCAATTCCAGCTCCACAGGGGCAAAGGCTGAGCCTCCTACTCCCACAACCAGAGAGCAGTGATGCCTAAAAAAAAAAATTAAAAAAAATAAAAAACAAAAAAATTAAAAAAATATGTGTAAGGTATGTCAATAAAACTGTTGTTTAAGGGCTGAGCCCCGGTGGCGTAGTGGTTGTGCATGGGACTGCGGCCCACCGGGTTGGAGGTTCAATTCCAGCAGTGGGGCTGGGCCTCCTACTCCCACAACCAGAGAGATGCCCAAAAAACATAAAAACAAAAAAAAATAGACTCAGACATAAGAACAAATGTAAGGTAGGCACAGGACCCTACAGTGTGTGATTCCTTTGTACATAGGGTTGCTCTGAGTAGGGACAGACTCCATCAAATCTAACAAAAGGGATAACAACCGTCTCTCTCTCATCGACCTATCAATCAACTCATTCATCTCTTAACTTAGTAGTACTGGATGGGTTGACATCCATCCCTATCTGCCTACCTGCTTATAGGCTTTTCTATCTATCTATCTATACTATATCTATCTATCATCTATCTATTTTCTTTTTTTTTTTTTTTGGTGGGCATCACCGCCTCTGGTGGTCCTGGACGCTACCCAGCCACCGCTGGATTTGAACCGCCAAGCCCACGGGCTGCAGTTCTGCACTCAACCACTTCCGTCACCAGGGCTCAGCCTTC